>LPNX010992123.1:298390-334376 GCA_001517045.1 Pseudotsuga menziesii
TCAAGGCTTGGATGTTTGGATGGAAAGCTCGAAGAGGAAGGAGCCTACAATGTCTATAGCAAACTCTTGGATCTACTACGACCGCTGGTCCTTGGTATTCCAATTCCAGATAATTAGATATTAAATTTCTGCATGGTATTATTGTCTAATTTACAAAAAAATTCATGAAGTTTATCAAACCTGTACAGCTCCTATTTCTATGTTAATATGTTTACAATTCATGATTGTACATTCATATGTTTATAAAACTAATAGTACAGACATAGATATAAATCTATAATATGATTTAAAATGTCTTGATAGAGAACATTACAGAGAAATGGACCGAGTGCTCTACCGGTTAGGCAGAGCACTACAGAATGGTATCAGAGCCATGGTTCCAAATCTGGAACCAGAGGGCTCGCAATTGATATGTTGGAAAATATATATATATATATATATATATATATATACATAAATAATAAAATTAATTTTAAGAGTTGTACAATAAGAAATTATGTGGGCATGCTGTGATTGTTTCGGATTATTTAGTCCAGCTTTCCAGTGTCAAATACAGCTCTCTCGTCTTGTACTCTAGAAACTTCTTAAACCATCCACTAAGAAATGCAATGTTATCTACCACTGTAGATACTAACCTTTGAGTATCAGAAAGTATTTAACATTTGAGCATCATCATATAATGTAGTAATGCAGGAAATTTAACAAGTAAGTTGCATATGACCTACCACTAATAGTTATCACCTGTTTTAGTGTCATTGGCGCCAACGTAATGGATCCTTGGAATATGAAAATACGACTCCTACAGAACTCTCCAGATAAAGCATGTTTGCCTCTGCACAAAGAGGAATATAATTATTTGCAACATTTATAAAGCATATTTGCATAAGTAAATTGTAAATGACATGGACTGCATTTACAATTCAAAAAAAAAAATGAAATGGGTAAGACTTCCATGCAGAATTGTAAATGCATCTCTCAAAGCCAGATTATAATAGTGATAAAAGAATCTAATGAATGTTGGCTCCTTAATAGCCTTGGTGCCGCCGCAGTCCTCCACATGCCCACGATCTCGACCACCTACATGCAAGTGAACTCGAAAGCATCTAATATGAGGTGCTCAAGCTCGCGTCCCCATAAGTCTGTGCTCGCCAGGATGATTCCAGTAGGGCATATTGCCTGATAGAGGACCATGTGCAAGAGGGCCTATCCGGTCGGTAGATAGCACCCGAGTTTCATTCCCAGGCAGGACAGATGGCTAGGCGTGCCACTGACCTATTGCCGAGTTCCGAGTGACGACAATACTCGGAGAAGTTTGGAGAAACTGAGTACGTCCCTTAAAAGGAACTGTTGTAGCCTCTTGCGCAACCTCGAAAAAGGACAATTTTAGATTTATATTAAAGATCCCTAATTGAGCGATAGAACTATTAAAATAAAATAGACCATTTTCGCTATGCAAAATAGGGTAAGTATCGCTACCTTTTCAATGGTGAAGACCACCAGATCCGAAAGGACTTCTTCACATTAATGAATGTTGGCGCTAGAAAGAAGGACTTCTTTGAGCAACATTAGTTCGTCTTTGATAAAAGACACGTTTTTAGGCGAAGCCTTCTGAAAAAAAAATTGGCTAAAATTTAATTTGAAAACCCAATCCAGATGAATGGAATGTATCCGTTGTGAAATAGTGGCAATAGTCTATTCTGTAAATACTATTGAAATGACTCGGTCTATTTTTCCTTTTCTCAATAATGAGAAGAACAAGAAGAAGAAGACCAAGTAGGTGTCAACCAACAGTTCTGAGCAATCAAAGCAAGTTCAATTCCCCCTTAGAACCACATAAAAAGTAATGCATACTTTTCTACTTGATTGTATCCAACCATACAACGTATAACATGGATATGGAGGGAACCACTCAGTATTATCTACTTTACAACGATCCCCATTGACATAAAATCATGGCGTGTTGCAACACAATGAAAACAAGATACCAAAAAGTATAAGACAACATTGCAAGGAAACCCAAGTTTATCTCTTACAAATAATCTATGTTAAAAATAAATAAGTAAAAGGTTAAGGTTCAATCAAATCAATGGGAAGGAAAATAAAATCAAAGGTCAGTACTAAATCTAACATTATAGTTAAAAGTATTTTTTAGATTAATAAGTTTACTGTATGGTTTTTAAAATGCAAAAGCTATGTTTAATAGTTTAAGAAGATAATAATTCTCCCTTTAGTTACATTATTGATATAGTGATGTTAGTGTTTATGCATCTGGTTGAATAGTATAATAATATAGAGTATTGAGAATTACGAAGTAGATAAACTTAATCATTTTTTTTGTTTAATTTTTTCATAAATTTGATAAAAGCTTTTCACAAGAAGTTAAAAAAATAAAATATAAATCCACCATTCCATTTAACAGTGTATGTGATTTAAGATTTTAGACTTCAATTTAAAAATCAAAACGAAGTTTAAAAAAATAAAATATAAATCCACCACTCCATTTAACAGTGTATGTGATTTAAGATTTTAGACTTCAATTTAAAAATCAAAACGGATGGGGTGAGAAGGAGCAATGCTTAAAAAGACCTTTGTTCAGAAGCGTCGAAGACGTTCATATCGGCAGCACGGTCCACGACGACGACTGGATTATCTCTCATATCGGACGACACCAGATCTAAGCTCGTAACATCTAGGGTTTGATCGCCTTCACATTTCACGCTGAGCTTAAACTCCACCAAACAATAACGGCACTAAGCGTCGCCATCACAAGTTTCTCAGGCCGTCCATTGAAACCTCCAGATTTCAGTTATCGTTGGCAGAGCCACCATCCAAGAAGATCCATGTCCACATGAATAAGTGCACCTGATACGCCAAGGGCACCCACACAACAGAAAATTTACCCAGCATGTGATTCTGCACCAGGAGTGCACCCAAATCCACTGTCATAATTTTTGCAACTTGCTACATAACCGATAGCCTTTCCAACATCAATTTTCTCAAGCCTATGCAAAATTGACAAGCAACATACTGCACAGTATGAAAACCTTGTGTCAATCTCCCCCCATTCATCACCTGCGAATGACCCATCTTCCTGCTGTAATCCCACAATATACACGGATATCTTGTCTGCATCAATAGCATCTAACTTGTCTGTTCCGCGACCTCTTTTCTACTGGGGGCTGTGTATTTTGGAAAAGGGCAGGCGCAGAGCAGTTCTCTGTAGATAATTTGTTTCCCATGCGAATGAAAGATCCGAGAGCAGATGTGGGTTACAATATTTAGATTGCAAACTCCATTAGCAAACATATTCGTATTGCGCTGTCTCGGATTACAAGGAGTTGCTAAATAGATCCAGAGAAATGGTGGTGAAAATCTCTTTACCTTAAGAAGAAGATAAGTTGCAGAGATCAGTCAAAAATTTTTTAGGAGGAAATGACTAACGAAAGGCTAAGAGTAGGGTTTTGTTGTCGTCCATGGTCATTATTTTAATGTTTTAGGACAACCTTGAAGATAGATGCGTGGCAAGCATGCACGCTTGGTTAGTGTATTATTATTTATTTTTAAAATATATTATCTATTTATTATTTATTTATCCCGAGAACCTTAAATTAATTAATTAAATTTTGAATTGCAATTAAAAACAATGTTGAGGACTCACGGATACTCGTTGTGTGGCAGTAGTTAGCTTCCGCTACTTCTGCCAGGTTGAAGGCGTGTGAGCTGCCTCCACTACCACGTATCGGTCGTGGAGTGCTGCAGTGGATAATCTAGATGACACGAGGCTACCTCATCAAACACACCGATGCACCCAACCTTATCAATACCCACCTCACCGACCTGATTGAGCCTCCAATTACACACCACGTGGGTTGCATGCGAAGAGGTTAGAAACGTTGTGTGGTGGCAGGCTTGAGCGTGGATTAAAGGCTAACGTGATAACCAGCTACACCACCCAGATAGATGGTCAAGCTACTCCGTTCTCTCCTTAGCAGTCGACCCACTTCCGTTCCTTCTCGCCCACTAGTTCTTTCGAGTCCATCCGCGTTCCATTAGGTTCTGTTTCGCAAGCAGACATACAATTGGCAGAAGCCATCGAAGGAAGCCGTTAGGCTATACCAAAGCATGCCAGAAATAGAACCCATAGAAATTAGCAATTGTCTGGGCATTATGTTCTCTCCCCATCTACCTGCTAAACAGAAGAAATAAAACTGGAAGATCGACCAAGTGGATTGGATTGTATCTGTCATCCAGCTACCTATTCTCTGAGCTGAAAATGGAGAACCTAGCTGGCTGGCAGCGATTTACAACAGATATTTTCCCGCTTGCTAGTCCAACTTTATCTGATAACCTTCTGTACATGAGTATTCTGCCGTTGCGCAGTAGATTCGCCATATATTCATAGGAAGAACTTTTGCATTTGGAAAAATCAGGTAAGATGCTTCCATTAAAAGTTTACTGCGATTAAAGCTTTCCTTTGCAAGGGTTGTGAGTTCAGATGGAAAGCAACTAGGTCAATTAATTAAGAAGTAGAGACGAACTTAATGTATGTAGGACTTTTGTTGGGTTTCATTATATTTCGGAATAATGCTACAATTAATCCTTCTTTCACCGACCCCTTTCTCTTCTTTAAACACTCAACAAATTATGCGTTGATGTGAAGAAACAAATTTTGTCTGCTAGTGTTTTGTTTTGATAGCAATACTGTAACTTGTTGATTTAACATGACTACAGTAATGTATGCTGCAACCCAAAACCCTATACCCTAATGCGTGCAGCAACCCTAAACCCCAACTTTTAAAGCCCTGGCTAGCGCATGAATTGAACTGTAGAATCCTTCGAGCACAAATTGCCTGTTGGTAAATAAACTGCAAATAAAATTGAAGAGAATCCTGTCTTATGACACGATATAATGTGCAGGGAAGACATCTTCTACAGATAATTTTGTTATTTTGATTAGAACATGTTTTCAATTGTTTCGATTGCAAAAGCTAAATATTTCCGAGATAAATTAATTTCTCAGCACAGTGTGATTGTCCACTTTTAACTATATATTTACTTAGATTCCGAGGTTTATTCATTTTTCAGTTCTCTGTGATTTCATGTTAAATTTTACTCGTAGAATCAGAGATTTAAGTTATTTTTTGTTACTGACAGAAAAGTCTGCTACTATATTAAGAGGGTTTGCCAATCCGGCCCAGAAGAAATTGGAAAAAGAAACTTCAATTTATTTGTTCTTTCAGTATTGTGAAGCCATGAGCATTTGCTGCTAGTAAAAGTCAATAGTGAAACTAAAGTATGAATACAGTTGGAGGTTCTAAAAAAAATAGGTAAGGCTTTTTGCTTGCATAATGAGTGAGTAAACGATAACAGCGGGCAACTTGATTCAGCATTATTGCGTGGGTTAGTAAGGTTTTGTGATTATGGGCTTTTTCGTCTGGATCTAGAGCATGCATCCTCTCACAGATCTGAAACGACTGCACCTTTATTTTCATAAGAAATAGAATCTGATAAGACAAATGGACAATGCGTTGTATAGATGGAGTTAAGATTGTCTTATTAAGCTGAAGAGACAGAAATACTACTTATAATGCTTATATTAGATGTTTCTTTGGGAGCTTCGTAGAGTAAGATCTACCGTAGAGCACTATTTTTGGGAAACACATGCATGAGTACGTTAGTCAGGCAGTGGGCGTGACACATCCATCTACCTTCCATCTTGGTCCCGAACTAGCTGTTTTCAAAAGTCAATTTTTTTTTATGTCAATGATGAAAGGAAGTTTGAAAGCTACTAACAGTCAGTCTTGGATCGTTGGAACTGACTGCTTGGGATTGAATCAATACCGCCCCTCACTTATCCAACCAACTTACTGATTCTCCAACCTAGTGCTTCAGCCAAGAAATACTGAAATTTAATATAGAATACAATAAAGTATTTCTAGGATTTCTGAGATGAAGCGTTACAGTTTTGATCTTTAAAAAGTTGTACTTTACAATATATTTAATTTTTAATTATATTTTAAAAACTTTTGTAATAAGATTGTTTATTTTATTTTCAAAAAGAACAAAATTTATAAATTACCCCTCTCTATGAGCACTCGAGTTGCTCTAAACTACTGTAGGTTTATAATTTCCCCAGCAATACGTAGTAGAATCAATTGGAAGAAAATAAGCAGTGATTATTTGTATTTCAGTATCAATCAAGAACAAAGTAGTGTGTGCTCCTTTATAGCAAACTTAGAAATTAGACAACCCATCAGGTATCAATCCAAACGACGAAAGTATTACTTTTTCTGAAAACCAGGATCTCGTGGGGAAAATGGCGTCCATCTCCACATAAAAAAAAAGAAAAAAAAAGGGGTGTGATGAAACCAGTTAGGAAGAGGACATAAATGTTTTAGAGTTGAAAGGTCCGCAAGAGACTTGGACGCATCTCTGATTTCTCGACCTGCAGGAAGCAATTAGGATCGGCATACTTTGGCACCAAATTGCCGAGGACGTAAAATGACAGGCACTGGAAATTTGAAATTCCAGAGAAGCATTTGAAATTCCAGACCTGCTTCTCTGTCTTCTGCTCCGTACTCTTCATCTTTTGTATGTCATCCTTGTAGCCATCGCTCCATTTGTAGTTTGATATCGCTTTAGGAGAATGACCCATAGAGGGAAATTTTGACGGTGTATTTAATATAATTATGCATAAGTAAACAATTATAGGCATATCCCTTGAGGATAATGACCCATAGTTTAAAAACGTGGCCGTCTTTTACTTAAATTAGCATGCCGAAACAATTTTGGGCATCTTCCTTTGAAGAACACTTCCATCCCAAGGAAATAAAATATTGTTGATTGAGTTAATATTTGTGTACATTCACAGCGACTACATGTCTCCCTATGAGGGATTGCTTCCTTGACAATTAAAGAAAACGTTGAGTTAATATTTGTATGCTGTGTAAAATGACAAATTAGCGAAACATAATTTTTCAACTAGAATTAGTACCTAACTCCATGAATCTCTGGAATCTCTCTTCTCATAACTAAATCATATACTCCTCAAACTATTTAAATGTTTACTATGTCATGGCTTATGAATCTCTTGCAACCTTATTATTTTTCCTTTGTTCTCTGAAACATAATCTTCTCTTCTCAATATTGGACCTAGTTATGTAATCATTAAAATCTTACCATCACTTAGTCAATGGATATATTTTGTGTGAAACTTTAGTATGTATTGAAGCAACAACATCCATGCATCAATTTCAGTTAGCCGAACAAAGAATAGGTGAAAAGATTAAATCTATTATATTTTCTTACAAAATTTTGCTGAATATATATATAAAGTTGAAGTGAAGTATGTATTTATAATAAGGATGATAGTCTCTATTGTTATACTTAGAAGAGGTTGGGAGATATGTTATGTTATTTTAGGTAATAATCCATATATTATTTTAAGTAAACATTTATGTAATACATATAAATAAATAGACATTTTAATATCAAAGAAAAGATGGAGATTGAAGGAAAAGTAACATAATATTAAGCAAAACAAAGAAAATGTTGATTATGATTGAAATAAGCATAAATGTAAAGGAGGGGATAATGTGTTTAATTATATGATAAATATAAGCATAAGTTATTAAAGAATTTTGTTAGTAAAATGGAAAATACAATTCTCAATATTATAATCAAATATAATAATGATTAAATTAATTAGGGTTATGTGAAAGATGATATCCCCTTATGAAACACGATAGGAAAAACGATATAACCTTGGTAAGTATGTTAATTAGTGTAGATAACACCCAAACAAGGTGTAATGAACCTTGATGGGTGTTACAATTGAGATCCCAGAGGAGCACATAGTTGTTACTAGTACCATGATATAAAATACGGTATAAAACACATCAAATGTAATAAAATAAGTAAAACTTAAATAACATCTTCATATGTATCAAGGTAAAGGTCCAAGTGGGACCCCATCACTAATGACTTCTAGTTGCAAGCCACTTATATTTGCATAATAATACGTTCTTGTATTCATGCATAACACCCATATATTTGCATCCCATATCTGACTAGACATATCAACATGTTGCATTTTATTTTCTTAGTAAATGTTGGACCCTGAGTAAACCATATTTATGATAGATGTCGCTACTATGTCTAAGATGTTACTATTGATAGATTGATTGTGATGTTATGATTATGTTTATGAGGTCACTATGTTATATTTATCATGATATTCCCTTCTTCATAAAGACAGTGTATTTTTAATTGTCATCATTGATAAATGTAATATATATATGATGTGGTACATGGATATCGACCCATGATGTGGTCAATTAAATGAGTTATACAATGAAAGGAAATATTGTTGATAATATGCACCAACTGATGATTGAATGGAGATATTATTATGAATGTATGTTTTCAAAGTACTAATCTACAGGACACACGAGCTATGTAATAAATGGATACTTTATATGAAGTGTGGTATAGTACCTATTTCTGCAGAAGAGCCTTGATTACCAAAAATGATGATACGATGACACAGACCAATAATCTCGATAGCAGCAAAGTATGTTTTAGATAGGGTATATAGACCCATGATGTTGAGAGGGATGGATGTGTTCCACCCTATGTTTTTATGATACCCGAGGTCGTGGGAGGGCAGTGCTGAGACACGCTCCCCATGTTGTTGTGATGACGACGGTCGGGTACCCGAGGTCGTGGGAGGGCCGTGCTGAGACATGCTCCCCATGTTGTTGTGATGACAACGGTCGGATGCCTGCTAGGAGAGGCTAGGTCCGTTGTTCAGCCGACGCTATCGCTCTCAGGTTCTTATGTGGTTAGGTCGGTGAAGCCGACATCCACTTCTATACTAGCATAGGAAGGATAGGGAGGATGCGGACGTAGGTTAGGATGGGTGGACATCTTAGTTATTATGGTTGAATGTTGGACAATTATGATACCGGATTAGTGATGGTAGGTACCAATCTTAACTGACTAAATAATAAGAACATAATTGTTAAATAACTTCGAATTTCACAAGAAATCATATTATATCTGTATATGGGTCATGTTGCGTGAAATATTAATTGTATCAGTTAGAATTTAGGGGTTTTTGCTATAGTACATGTGCAGTGTGTGCATGTACTGGCCATGCATGCACACCTCACACATGCACGCTAGTATGAAATATTTAGATAGTTGGATAGGTTAACTAAATAATTGTGAATTGCTTTAAACCTATAAATGTACCTTGAATTGTTTTAAACCTATAAATATACCTTGTATCACTATTTTGACCATAACTACGGGACGAAGTTTCCTGAAGGGTGGGTGTATGTAATGCCCCATATTAACGTTTATTAATGTTTATTATTAAGTACTTTTATTAAATTAAACATAAACAATGTTATCATTTTGATCAATTAATCATGAGACTACAATGGATTAATTATTGGTTAATAATATTAATTATTAATTTACTTCTATTTATTATTATTATTTCATATTATTAATGTTAATTATTAAGTATTTATTATTTAGTTATTAATAAATAATAATTAACAAAACTATGATTACCGTTACTTTCACCGTTCAATATAAAACATAAACAAACCACATAGGTAAAATTCTATGACATTTGGTTAGGTTTTTGTAACACGTACAATTCAAGAAAAATCCATTAATACATAACACATGTCAAACCAATCTGAACTGCACTGCCCAAGATAGAATAAAATAAATTAATTTATGAAAGAGGCGGTGGAAGAAGGAAGGCGGTGGAATAAGGAAGGCGGTGGAAGAAAGGAAGGAAAGGGGGGGTATATGGAGGAGGAAGGAGGGGTTTTGGAGGGGGGAAAAAAAGGCGGTGGAGAGGTTGGATTTTATTTTGAGGGAAATTAGACTCTGCATCAAGGGGAAAAATGAAGAAAAATTTGAGGAGGTGGATAACTCAAGGAGGAGAATATCTGTAAATGACTCAGAAATGGGTGGAAAGGAGGAAAGACATAGAAGCTGCTCTCGGTATTATTGGTCTGTGGGCTCGGGGGCTAGGAAACCCATGGGTTTCCTAGGGCCAGCACATGATGAGAGCTGGTCGGCAGGGTGGCACATCATTTTGTTAATCAAGGCTTGGATGGTTGGATGGAAAGCTCGAAGAGGAAGGAGCCTACAATGTCTACATCAAACTCTTGGATCTACTACGACTGCTGGTCCCTGGTATTTCAATTCCAGATAATTAGATATTAAATTTCTGCATGGTATTATTGTCTAATTTACAAAAAAATTCATGAAGTTTATCAAACCTGTACAGCTCCTATTTCTACGTTAATATGTTTACAGTTCATGATTGTACATTCATATGTTTATAAAACTAATAGTATAGACATAGATATAAACCTGTAGTATGATTTAAAATGTCTTGATAGAGAACATTACAGAGAAATGGAGCGAGTGCTCTACCGGTTAGGCAGAGCACTACACTACGTCCACATGAACTGTGTTTTTATTATATCTTGAGAGAGTAACACAGTTCTGCTGCAACCTCTTATGCAGCTTGAGATCTTCTGGGAAACTCCACACACATAACCGGGAGCCCTTCTCTCTTAGATCTCTTCCCTTTCTATATTGCCTTCTTCTTACAATATATCCTTTCTCTCTCTCTCTCAATCCCTACGGATTGTTACATTCATGCTCAAGGAGCCAACTACTAGTTACAGTAAGATAACTACAGACTGAATAATAGAACCAGAGCTCGACTCTTCCTCAATGTCTTACAATACTGATAATAACTAACTAACTGTCTAACTATCTACTAGCTTGCTAATTGTCTAACCTTTCATAATACAAAATACATGCTTAAATAGGTGGCCCGAAGGTCTCACCATGATACAAAACTGTGGGCCTATCCCAACAGTAACCCAAAAACCCTAACTGTGACAGTCGACCTATCTATACTTTGAACTGTCGCTTACTGGTCACACTACAGCTTTCTGCAGTCTTCCGCGATTTTCGACGCTGATCGTGGGTATGGGCGCCGCTTCCTCGGTTGCTCCCCTTCTTTCCTTTGTCTTTAATACCTCATCCTGTTGCTCCTTCTCCATTTATGAGGGTAGCTGAGCCCTCCTGTCGTCGCTGCTGCCTTAAGTGCAGTGGTTGAGCTCTCCTCTCGGTCGCTTCAGGTACTATTTCCCTTTGACTTTCTTGTTCCAATATAACAGCTTTTCCTGTAGCTGCGGGGACCTGCTCCAACAGTCCCCTAACACTTACTTGTGGTTCGTCCCTGAGCCACTAATAGCTGGCTTCTTTTGCTGTAGCTTCTCCTTGGCTTCCTGTGAAGTCCTTGCGAATCTCTCCCTGAGTCCTGCGACATCTTTGTCCATAGCTTCGACACAGTCTTGTGCCGCTTCAAGCATATATTGACTGATGATGGAGTCTTCTGTGTCATCGATTTCACTTTTGCTCACAGTGAACTCCTTAAACTTCTGCTCAACCACATCGACCAACTCTGTGATTTATTCCTGATACGGTTGAAGCATATTATTGAATTGTATCTCTTTTCCTCACAACCGCTGCGCTTCCTGTTGCAAACGGTTCATCTCTGTCATCTTCTTCATCTTTACAAGAGATCCTAATCTCTTGACTTCTTCCTTCATTGCTTTTGTTGCAGTCTCTATGTTCTGGATGCTCTGCTGCAATTCCAGTCTATCTGGGAGCTCGTCTAGCTCCGACCATGTCTTCGTCGCATCAGCTAGTAATGACTCTGCATCATCTATGCGACACTTCATCTGCGTTGAAGCGATTCTAAAGGCCTGTGCCCTTGCTTCCTTGTCTGCCTCAGGTGTGCCTGGTGCTCGAGCCTCAAGCTCAGCAATCTGCGCCTTGTGGTCCTCCTCCATCTTGGCCACCAAATTTTCTCTTTTCTCATTTGTGCTTTCTATCATCTTTGGCATTATCTTCTGTAAACTTAGTTCGTAGGTCTCTCTTATCTTTCCTTCCCTCGTTGTCATGCTCTCGCTCTCGTCGCTTGTGAGACGTGCCATCCATTTCTTCATCATAAGGATTCAAATCCCTGGTATCATGAGAACTCTTAGCCCTATTAACGGCCTACAATATTTCTCTGCCATCCTTGAGCGAATCTGACTCCTTACCTTCAAGTGAACGCTTCACCTGGATCACCATCAAATCCCTCACATAAGATATACTCCAAAGTTGCATATAGGTATTTTCGTGGATCAGCAGCTCCCTTAAGGATCTTGAGCTTTTTGAGAATCCTTCCACAGATATTGTTTCCTCTTTATCTGGGTTAGAACTCGTATCACAAAGAAAATATAAATCTGTATCTTCTAGCCTTCTCAAACATTTCATTCAGTCTGGATCCTTCCATACTAAAACTATACAAACCATGAATTCCACTCCGAGAACAAGCCTTTGTCTACATGCTGAATTTCACATCACCAGTGGCTGAGGTGTTTTGAGCAGAGTCATTTTGAGGGATAACTTGAATATCCATCTTCATTTCCATGTTATCCTTAACAACTGTTTTTTGATCTACATCATCTGAGCTCTTACTCATCATATTATCTGCTATGGCGGTCCTCGGGGTCCTCTGAACCATAAGATACTGATCGACGAAACTGAGGATATGTCTTACTGTCTCAAAGGTTATAGTCTGTAAATTTAAGAGCAGGGACATATCCTAATNTCCTCGGGTTCCTCTGAACCATAAGATACTGATCGACGAAACTGAGGATATGTCTTACTGTCTCAAAGGTTATAGTCTGTAAATTTAAGAGCAGGGACATATCCTAATAGTTCTCCATCCTCCTTCACACGAGGATCAATCGATGGTAGCGGAATAGGAAACTTAGCACTCTTGGGAATGGTTACCTCTGGTGCGTCCTCGACTCATGGCACAATGTATACTGTTGCCATATGAACTTCTTCTTCCTACTCTGGGCTGGACTCTTCTACTATCTAAGCTTGAATCCTCATCCTTGGTGTCTGCCTGACCTATGGTGCACCTAATTTCACAACCCTGGGTAGCGTCGTTATAGCAGACTCGAGGCCACCACGTTGGACTCGTCACACGATGTCTTCTAAAGGTTCATTCTCGGACATAAACCACCCAGTGCAATACTCTGGACTGGCAATGGCTGCGAAAATGGGGAAAAGCAGCACTCTGTAACTGGAGTATCTCTGCATAGGGAAAACTCTACAAATTGCTCTATAGCTCTCAAAAATTGCAAAAGTAACCCTTCTGTTGGAATGATCTGTGTATTTGTACTGAAGGAGGTAATCTCTGAAGCAAGAGTCGCTTAGATTAGACTCGTTGGCGGAATTTATTGCATGGACAAGACAACACCCGGCGCCCTGATCCTCATTAATTGCTGAAAATCCGATCAAATTTCCCTCGAAAATTGTGCACAGGTGCCGGTCTCGACCAAGATTTACCAAATCTGGGAAAATCATTGTACTGTTTCCAAATCTAGGGCAACGTATACCTGTCATATCTACATTAACTGCTTGTTAGAAGGCGAAGTGATTGGCCCTCTTTCCCTCTCAAAAGCCGTCTTAAATGCATGGGGAACATCACCTTGCTACGATGTCACACCGCATCGTCCTAAACCAAACTGTTGGCGTGAAACTCCGCAACGTTCAAAAAATTCGCAATCATCCTATGACTTGCGCAAAATAAACTTTCCTGCTGCGATTCCTCCTGCTTAGAACTTTTTTTTCTTCGTGTAGACTAGTTATGGGTGCGATGCCTCCTTTCAACTACACTGGACATCTGCACCGCTTAGTTCTCTGAGTCAGGGTTGGGAGGTAGAGTGGCTATCACTATAAAGATTAAGCCTACTACCATTAATCAAAGTAGGAACAAGCTCCCCGTTCAGTTTACTGAGCTAAACGGCACCTCCTTCTGTAACTTGCTGAATCTGATATGGCCCCAACCAATGTGTCTTGAACTTCCCTGGAAACTTAACAAACTTGCTGTCATAAAGGAGCACTAGGTCTCCTATCTGAAAAATCTTGCTCTTGATGTGCCTATCATGCCAAGCTTTTTCTCGTGCCTTCTGCACTTTTTGATGAAATCCTGCAATGAATCTGTCTTCTTCTAAGGCAAGCAGTTGTGCTAATCTTTCATTCATCGTATCTGTATCAACCATCTCGGTAATTTGAGCAATTCTTAAACTGGGAATAATATATTCCATAGGCATAACAGCCTCTTGTCCATACACCAAGCTGAAAGGTGTGTGTCCTGTAAGTTTCTTGCATGTAGTCCTATAAGCCCATAATACAACATTAACCCTGAGGTCCCAATCATCTCTTTGGTTTTTACAGATCTTAGTAAGAGCATTTTCTAGAATCTTGTTAAAATCCTCCACCGTACCATAATCTTGTGGGTGGTAGGGAGTGCTCTTATGGTGGTGTATATGAAATTCCTCTGTCAGGGCCTCAATAGTGAGATTAATAGTGAGATTCAGAAAGTGTGTGCCTTGATCACTCATCAAAATTGCTGGACATCCCAATCTACTTATGATGTTTTCAAAAATGAACTGTCCAGCTGTAGCAGCATCACAATTTCTTACTGCTTTGGCCTCTGCCCACCTGGTGAGGTATTATGTTCCTGTGATGATGTATCTCGCACTAGTTCGTTTCCCTGGTGGGTTGATAGGACCCACGAAATCTATAGCCCACTTTTCAAATGCCCACAGCGTAATCTATGGTCGCAGCAGAATTTCATCTCTCCGTGAAGGTTTTCCTACCCTCTGGCAGATATCGCAGCATCTGCAAAACTCCTTAGTGTCTTTATGCAAAGTAGGCCACCATAGTCCTGCAGCTAAAATTTTCTAAGCAGTCGACTTTCCTGCGAAATGACCTCCTGCGGTACTTGAATGTGCTTCTCTGATAATGGCGTCTTTCTCGTGCGGCATAACGCATCTGCGCAAGACTTCATCTGGACCTAACTTGTATAAATGTCATGCGATCAAAGTGAAATATGCTGCTTTAACAACTAACTGTTTCTTTTGCTGCTTAGTAAAATCAACTGGTGCCCACCCTGTAGTGATAAAATGAATATTATCTGCGTAATACTCATCTGTGATCTGGATAGAAAACAATTGCGCATCTGGCAAATTATCCTCTAAATTACTTGGTTCTTCTCCTTAATCTATCCGCGACAGATGATCAGGTCCGACATTTAATCTCCCTGGTTTTACAATAATTTCAAAATCATACTCCTGAAATAGGAGTAACCATCTGCAAATCCTTCCCCCTAACACTGGCTTATTGACCAAATACTTTAAAGCGGAATGGTCAGTGAACATCTTGAATGGGGCACCCAACAGGTAGTGCCTAAACTTCTGTAGAGCATACACCATAGCTAATCCTTCTCTTTCTGTAGTAGTGTAGTTCTTTTCTGCGGTAGATAACTTTCTGCTTGAGTACGCGATAGGGTGATCGATACCCCCTTCTCCTGGCTGTGTTAAGACAATCCCCAGTGCGATGCCAGATGCATCCACATGTACATGAAATGGTTTGTTCAAATATAGAAATACTAATATGGGTGTTGTAACCATCTTCTCTTTAAGAGTGTCTAAACTTTGCTGGCATTCCTCATTCCATAGGAATTTCACGTCTTTCTTTAACAACTTTTCCATAGGTGCTGTGATCTTTGCATAACCCTTGATGAATTTTCTATAGTACCCTGTATGACCAAGCACTGTCCTCAATTGCTTGCCTGAGTTGGGTGCTGGAAGATTTACAATGATGGCAATCTTTGCAGGATCTACCATCAAGCCTTGTCTGCAAACAATATGACCCAACAAAATACCAAATGGTGCACAGAATATACATTTCTTCAAGTTGAGAGAAATCTGATATTGCCTACATTTCTCTAACATGAGCCTTAAATCTCCTATATGCTTTTTGATTAATCCAAATACAGTCCAGTCATCAAAATATACTTCTAAGAATTTATGGATGTATTCCTTAAAGATAGCAACTACTACTCTAGAAAAAATAGCTGGTGCATTTTTAAGACCAAAGGGCATTATCGTATACTGGAATGAGCCCCATTCTGTCACAAAGGTGGTCTTCTGTTGATCCTCTGGATGGATTCTTATCTGGTGATAGCCTGAAAATCCATCAGTGAAGGAGTAGACCTCCTGTCCTCCCACATTGTCTAAAACTTCATCAGTAAAAGGTGTCAAAAATGGGTCATGAAGCGATGCGTCATTGAGTTTGCGCAAATCGACACAAATCCTGATTTCTCCTTTAGTTTTATTTTCCTGCACAACCATGGGACTAACCCATTCACTCTCTTCTACTGGCTCAATGATGCCTGCTGCTAGCATCTTATCAATCTCATCCTTAACTTTTTCTTTATAACAAGGATTTAATCTGTATAGACGCTGCTTAACTGGCCTAGCATCCTCTTTCAAAGGTATCCTCATGACTCCCAAATCTACTACTATTCCTTTCATCTCTATGAACTTAGTGGGAAATAAGTCCTGATAGTCATGTAACAAATCTGTGATGTGTCCTACCGTTTCATTGTCCCAATAATCTCCAATAGAGGCAAAATTTGGTTCTGTTTCTGTGCCAGTATTGATCTTTTTAATCTTAATAGGCTCTGTGACAACTGGAATCTCTAGCTTTGGTCCATCAACTTCACGAGTCCCTTCTGACTCTGGAATGTTGATACTATGAGGATTATCATCCTCATCACCTGGCTCTGCTGCGAAGTTGTAACACTCTAGCGCATGTTCTAACTGGATGGCCCAATCAGGTTGAGCAGACACTGGTAGGGTACAGTCATCAAATATCTTAGTCTTTATAATTTCTAGAGCCTGATCAATGCTTGGATACTCATATTCAAAAGTGAAAGTGAGTTCAAAGCTGTCGATCATAACTGGCCATGTAATCGTTCCTCTGCGTAACTCTGTCTCAGTGTACCAGTTTCTTGGGACTGTGTCTAAAGTGTGAATGAATAGGTGAACCCATTCATCCTCTGGAATGTCCGACCAATTCTATTCACAAATCTTAATATGTGACTTGCGGTCACTTTCTCCTGTAGATTTCTACTGGAAACGCTCCTTGTCATTAGAGAATCTGATCACCATCAATCTCTTAAAATCATCTCATGATGCGATATTTTCTTTATGTGCATGCCACCATCTTGCACGTGTGGCTCTTACTGCAAGGTCAATAACTGCCATCCTCTGCTCATGAGGGATTTCCTGCTCAAACTGCTGTAAAAAGTCATTGACATCTGCTAAGCCATCAAACGACGGAATATCCTTAATCTCTGTTCCAATCCATCGCAGTGACTTAGTCATGAATGCACATCTGCGAGCTGAGACTTCATAAATTCTATTCTGCCAATTTTCTAAACCAACATTCGAATCCGATGCGCATGAGTTATCACATCACCAACTAATATTTCCTTCTACGGTGGGATTGATATAATTACCTTGGTTAGTAGTCATCTGATAGAGGCTCTCCATATTACGTACCTCTTCCTCTGCTCTGATAGGTTTAATGTATCGAGGACCCTGAAAAGGATCCAACGGTGCGATGACTCGAATATGTTTATCCTCAAAGGTCATTTGTCTTTTCTTCAAATCGATAATAGCCATGTTATCAATTGCCCAATCAATACCTAATAAAGCTGGATACGGTCTGCTATCGCCAATAATTTCTATGACTTCAAAATCTGCAAAGCTACAAACTCCATCAATATCAACTGCTACTTGCGGTAATCGACCCAGTGGCGATACCCTCTGCTGATTGGCTAATCACAGATGGATAGGTGATTTGGCTAACTTAGGGCTACTCATCTGTTCCCATGTCTACTGAGTCAGAACATTTACCTCTGATCCTAAATCTAGGATTACCTCATCCATTTCAAACTCTCCAATTTGTGCTGTGAGTCTCATTTCTCTTCCTGTTCTTGTATGGCCCATAATATTATGAACAACAAGCTGCACACTGCTCACGGAAGAAGACTGCTGATACTGATCTATGATGCGTTGAAGCTCTCCTATGGCTTTCTCGTTTCTTACAAGTTTCAAGCAACTCCGTAGGAAGGATTGTACACTTCTTGTCAACTCATCCTCTTCGCACCTTCCAGATGTGGTAGCCTGCGATGTCTGCACAGGACTAACGCCACAAGGTTTTTGCTGCGGTAAACCCCTACAAGGCAATGTCTGTGATCCTGATGGTGTAGGGTCAGTGAAGAAAGTTTTAGCTTGCTGAAATGTTTCTTTGTTCTTCTGCAGGTCAAGTGGTGTTGATTTATCAGTGGCTCTGCGCACCCACTTTGGACCTGTATTCTTTTCGACATCCTGCGATGTCCTACTAGTAGAAGCACCGCTGTGAGTCACAATATTGACTCTTGGTTCTGGTTCTTTCTGCTCAGCAGCAATAAGCTGAATATTCTGGTTTACTGCTGGCTTAGGATCCTTAATCTTGGCTACCAAGATAGGACATTCTTCTATAGCATGATCATAGGACTTGCAATACTTACATGTCGTAGTAGGGTTCTGACAATCCCTAGCATAATGTCCTATGGCTCCACAATTGTAACAAACAATCGATCCACTACCACAGCCAAAGCCTCCACCACGGCCTCGTCCTCTGAATCCTCCACCACGGCCATCATGAGCTGGTTCATGCTGTGGTCCTGCTGCTGGTCCAGATGTCTCTGACTGGACTCTATAGAAGTCATGTTTTCTCTCTATCATGAGATCATAAGCTCTGCAATTATTTTCATCACGTGCTATTGACTTACAGAAGTTACAGTATAAATTCTTAGGAGTTTGTACATACTTATGAAATAAAGGGAATTCCTATGGTCTATGTCCTCTTGTTCTACATATTTCACACCATGGATTTTGATTCTATACTAAGGGATTAGGAGCCCCACTTGCTAAATACTCAACAAATACTGGACAGTTATCTTTGGTATGGCCATGTCCTTTACACTTTGTACACCATAATTCTTGTTCAACCTCTTTTCCTTTCTTAATCTCATGTAGCTGTAAAGTGAGATTGGCTAACTGATTCTGTAAGTTTGTCATACCTGCACTAGTCTCAGCTAGAGGTGAAGCCTCTAGTTTCATTGCCATCTCCAATGCTTCATCCTGCGTATGGAGTTTCTGTTGCATTAGTGGAATTCTGATATGAGGGAGAAGTGCTGCGATGAACCTTTCCTTATGATGCTCCGACGCAAACTCAAAGCTAACTTGGTCTATAAGAGCTTTAAATTTCTGATCGAAATCCCATACTGACTCTGTGGGTAACTGTTTGATGTCTTTAAGTTCTATGATACATTGTGACTCAGACTTGGGTTTCTTAAATTCCTTAATCATTGCGGTCTTGACCTCTACGAGTGTTATGTGCTGCGCTGATGTATACTTCATATACCATGTTAAAGCCCTTTCTCTAAGTGTAGTGGCCAACTGGACAAGCTTAGTATTGTCATCCTGGATCTGTTTAATGTTCCATACAACTTCACATAGGAACCAATGTTGTTCTGGGTCTTCTGCCCTTGTACCCCTAAAGGTAGGTAATTTCATGTCATCCCTCATTCTGTTTCTACGAGGTGGATTCTGATTTGTTGTATTACTACCACTCGGCGGTGTAGATGTAGGTGGTGTAAAGGTAGTATGTACTATGTGTGAACTACTAGATGGAGTTCCTACGGGATTATTCTGAGTCCCGGTTGGTTTCTGTGGGGTATAAGGGTGGTAAGGGACACCCCCTACTGTTCTTTCCCTATTAGTTTGACTCTGTTCTCTAGTACTGTTTGAACTGTCTTCAAAGAAGGAAGATCTGAAATCTACTTTATATCTCTTACCGCTATGTGTACATCCAATTTCTTCAGAATCACTCTCAAACTCTTGTGACATTACACTTACTTAACTCATTCATCTGAGAATATATCCAGTACTCCTTTTTCATATAATAACATCTTAAGGGACAAATTTAAAGAGCTCAAGTACTTACCGCGATATCCTTTGAAGAAGTACCTCTCTACTTCGCTGAAACTCTTTCTTTGATCAACTGTAAACTCTGTAATGAAGCCTTCCAACAAACTCGTAAGCCAGAAGTCTACTGCCCACAAAATGGGATTACCTACGCTCTTCACGGTGTGAATCAGCTTCGGTGTCCAAACAATGTTCCTTTTCTTCTTGAATATATGCTTATAATTGAACTTTGACAGCCAATCGTACAACTCATTTGCATATGTCACAAAAAATATCTCATGCAGGTCTGTGAAGATATGTTTTTGTAACCGGTCCTCTGTACTAAGCCTAGGACTCTTGATTTCATTCTCAGCAAATTCTCTTTCCTTAGACTCAACCCAATGGTTAAGTTCTTCTTTAGGAGGATGCCAACATAACATTGGCTCTTCAATTTGTTCAAAACCGGCATCGAAACCATTTGTTGGATCAGAGCTCGGAAAGTCCTAAGGCAACGGAACCATTTGTTGGAATGGCTTACTCTGGGAAGACCCGGGTTTACTGTAGTGTACCAACAAAACCCCTAGCTCACTGGCCCTTTCGACGACAGACCGCAGAACGTCCTGAAGTCTCACCCGAAGTGATCCTAGATGGGGTGGCTGAAGACTCAGGTGTCCTCAACCAGGTTCTGTAGCATCCTAGGTTTTCTTGACTCTTTTAAACCAGCAGGATCTCTCTTCAAGGTGCTGAGTCTCTCTTCCTAGCTGACTCTGCTATAGTATTGACTCTTATCGCATCGCAGCTTCTGGGACGATGCACAACTTTCTCTTCCTCAACTCTTAACCTGTGATATCTCACACTGTAGCTCCTCCAACAGTGCGATATTTCCTTTCTATACTGCGATATTTCCTATGGTAAGACTCAGTATGCTCATCAACTCTCAAGGTCCAGAGGCTTCCTCTTTGGGTATAAAAGCTTAGTTAACCTTCCTAAGGGTGTTAAACAACCTTACTTAAGCTTCTACACTTTAACACACTCAACATCCATTACTCTCAACTTGCTGAACTAAATATACAGAAGTCACTCAACACAGTAGCTGTTAACTGTCGTCAATCAAGCACTGATAAACTCATATACATAATTCTTGACACATTCAACTTGCATTTAACCTTCTATGTTACTGTAAACTGAATGATAGCATACATACATTCATTAACTGATAAGCAAAGTTCATGTAACAGATAACGGATAGCAAATGAGTAAAGCACAATCACATGAAACAGTCGCACAACACACGTATTTTACGTGGTTCACTTTCAGGGGGGAAGCTACGTCCTCAGGTACTGTGTTTTTATTATATCTTGAGAGAGTAACACAGTTCCGCTACAACCTCTTATGCAGCTTGAGATCTTCTGAAAAACTCCACGCACACAGCTGGGAGCCCTTCTCTCTTAGATCTCTTCCCTTTCTATATTGCCTTCTTCTTACAATATATCTTTTCTCTCTCTCTCTCAATCCCTGCGGATTGTTACATTCATGCTCAAGGAGCCAGCTACTGGTTACAGTAAGATAACTATAGACTGAATAACAAAACCGAAGCTTGACTCTTCCTCAATGTCTTACAATACTGATGATAACTAACTAACTGTCTAACTATCTACTAGCTTGCTAACTGTCTAACCTTTCATAATACAAAATACATGCTTAAATAGGTGGCCCGAAAGTCTCACCATGATACAAAACTGTGGGCCTATCCCAACAGTAACCCAAAAACCCTAACTGTGACAGTCGGCCTATCTGTACTTTGAACTGTCGCTTGCTGGTCACACTACAACTTTCTGCAGTCTTCCGCGATTTTCGGCGCTGATCGTGGGTATGGGCTTCGCTTCCTCGATTGGTCCCCTTCTGTTCTTTGTCTTTAATACCTCGGCCTGTTGCTCCTTCTCCATTTATGAGGGTAGTTGAGCCCTCCTGTCATCGCCGCTGCCTTAAGTGCAGTGGTTGAGCTCTCCTCTCGACCGCTTTAGGTACTATTTCCCTTTGACTTTCTTGTTTCGATATAGCAGCTTTTCCTGTAGCTTCGGGGCCCTGCTCCAACACTGAGACCTTATGAATTGTTTTTGGGTGTATCTTTGAGTGAAAACTTGTACATTAGAGTCTGCAGTGTTGCTTTGCCCTGGGCAACGAGTAATGTTAACATCAAACTTATGGGTTTCAGCAGGCCTCGTTAATGGATCGCTCGGACAAATGGTTGATATTTTCCAATGATGTCCATTTAAATGTTATGAATTCCTAATTAATGATCCACATTTAAGAAATGTATACTTGATTGTAACATAAGAGCTACAAAAACTAAGAATCCATTGTCATTTGGATAAGGCAAGAAAAAATTTTATGATTACTTTTGAAATGCAAATAATGTAATGGCCAATTATGTGAATAATATAATGATAAAATTTGTGGTTCAAAACTTCAAATTCTCTTTCTTGTTGTATATGTCCACATCTCCTTGCTTAGCTTGCAACACGACGTTCTTTTATTGCACCCCTAGGTACAATTACTAGTTTTAGAAAAATTTCAAATAAAATATTTTTTTTTAAACTAATTGTTGGAGGTATTTGATTAAATAAAACCTTACGACCAATTAAAAAATAATAATTTTTCATTTCAAAAACTAAAAACACATTTTATTATTAATATTAAAAATAAAATTTATTAATTAATTTTAATAAAAACACTTTAAAATAACCATAAAATTGGCAAAATTAATAAAAAATCAAAACTATCCATTGCTATGTTCAACTTCACAAAAATAATCCACATAACCATTCATTGATTAAATGTGTAATGTTGTACAATCTATATAGCTATCTTGCTATTACAATTCATGCATCTTGGTTGTTCTTACTACACTTCATGCTTTTCGAACCCGTTACCATATTTGAATGTATGCATCTTGTTTGTTTTACATAGTGGGGTTTTACTTTGTTTTATAGGTTATAAACTTGTTATAAAAACAGAACGGACTTCAAAAAATGCTCTTTAAATGAAAACTAGACAAGAGACACTGGTTTTAACCATTATATTCATTTCTAACCGTTAGAAAACCATTTCTTGTAAAATTATATAAACTGTTTGTTTTTCTAAACTTTAAATTTTAGAATTATTTTCACCCGTTAGCATTTATATGCATTATTTTAATCAGTTAGCATTTATATGCATTGATTGTTCTTTGGAAAATTTCATTTACGCATTGATTGATTATGGGATCGCCCATAGATGCATTGTTGCTTGATGTAATTGGGCTAACATTAAGTTGTATCTAGGGATCCATGCTTTCGACAAGAGAAAGGTGAAAGCATTTGTTGAAATTGACACATGAAACAACCCTAATATCCATTCAAGGATTCCCACAAGGTTTTAGCAAACTACTATGATACAATGTACAAATTTCTCATCACATGGTAACAATCCTAGGTTCATTTCTAACCTTCCTACTTGGGAAAACAAAAAAGTAAAACTCTATCAAATTTGAGATTTAATTTTTACTATATGAAACACATCAAGCTGTAGAAAGTAGCAATGAGAACACATATATAAAACTCAAACCACATCAATGTTTATTAACTTTTAAAATAAGAATTACACTAAAAGCTTCAAACTCTACCCTTAACCCACTACTTGCTACTTTGAAAACTAAATTAATCAACCTATACGTCTTCCATCTCTTTTGTATATTGAGAAGAAGAGTAGGTACAATGAATTTGAACACATGAATAATAGTGCCTTAACTAGAGATGATATGAGACATGGAATCATGCATCCTCGATATATATGCATTAACTAGGTTACATGCACTTCACTTAAGTGACCTAGGTTGCAAGTGCCTTAGCTAATTGAAGCATGCAAAGTTAAATTAGAAAGTTATTGCATGCAAGATCTAACTAAAGAAAAACTTGAAATAGTTCTGAATAACTATATATAAAGGGCATCTAAACTCAATCTAAACTTAGGATGGTGCATGCATCTATCTCTCTCTCCATAAATGATCCTACACCCTCATTAATGTTGTACAAAATTGAAAAAGGAGTGTTGTAGGGAAATGTTGTATTATTGTAAAGAACACTACAGGAGGAGGGTTTCCTTCTTATTGTACAAACCTGCACACATGTAACCTTTACTTGCTGCTACCAATTTGAGTTACTAAAAATATAATATAAATTAGGTGATGAGTGCTCAAATATGGTGGAAGTTTCAATCTTAAGACATGTTTCCAACCTTTTCTAATCACCCCAAAAGACCCTTTAAATTGCCTCAACAATGACCGAAACATGCCCATCAAAGGCTTGAATTGTTACTTGTTTAACCCAAGTATGACTTTGTCCCCAATTTGAAAGTCCACTTCTCTTCTCTAGTTGTAATCTACCCTAGTACCCAAAACTTAATGCAATCTATTTCCTTCGTCAATTGAATGTGGGCCATGTTCACCTTGTCTTGCCATTCCTTAAGAAATTCAAGTGTTGAAGGGTTGTTTCCATAAAACCATCTCAACTGCCATGTGAGGTGCCATATGTTTCCACCCAATGGCCAACTTGATTGGGCTATCCTTAATGGTGAAGATTACTGCAAGTTGTAACTAAACTATGTTGAGTCTGACAACTTCAACCAAGTGCATTAGTTTGTTTGAACAAAATACGTAAGGAAGTTATCCAAAAGTCCATTGTTGGGCTTCATCTACCCATTGATCTACAAAATATAACTTGAACTCATACACAACTTAGTCCCAATAGGATTGAACAACTCTATCCAAAACCAACCTATGAACCATGCATCCCTGTTCGGTACAATGTTTAATGGAAAACCGACAATGCTTGAGAATATACTTGAATAAAATCTTTGTCATGACTTCCTCAGCTTGACAAGGCACCTTGAGTTGAATGAAGGACATGTACATGTAGAAATAGTCAATTATGACAATTATCCCAATATAACCACGCGACTCTAGTAATTGTCTAATGAAAGTCCATGTAAATTCCCATTCACAATCAGGCTCACTAGAATAGACAAAGGTTCCAATGGTCCTACCTTCATCCTAGTTTTTTACTTGTCCAACTAACAAACTAGGTAAATTTGAACATACTCCTATACATCTTGCCTTATACAGTCCTAATAAAATCCTATATCCAACAAAGCCAAAGTCCTTTGTTTCCCTAGATCACCATCACATAATGAATCATGGCACTCTTCAAAAGTTCCTTCAAAATGATTTCCACCTTGGGTACATATATTCAACTGTCACCATAGTACAAGTAGCCATGCTCTAGCCAAAAGTTCCTTGTTTTTCTACACTTCAATTCATTGATAATGCCAAGTGCGTATGGATCCTTCCAAATCCATTCCTTCATATTTTCTTATAAATATGTAATGAACCACCATTGACTTATCTTGGGTCACTCCAATGGCATCCTCATCCATGGCATCCAACCGCACCTTCCTACTCAAGGCATATGTAGCAAGGTTTAACTTCCACTAACGATATTCTATGGTCATGCTAAACATTACTAAGCAGTCTTGCAACCATGCTTACTCAGGTGATAACTTTGGTTGAGTGGAGAAGTGCCATGATGTTCATGTTCACAACAAACTACTTGCCTTGTGAGCAATGCCTCCAAACCTTGCACAAAATGCACAACTACCGCAGGGAAAATTTTAGGGGCGAAATTTAGCCCATGGACTATTTTTCGACCTATTTTATTGAAAACATGATTCCCTTATTTTCATTTTTTTCAAATATGATTCACCCAAATTCCATGGGATCATTTTTTTTAACTGTACAAATCGCCAAAATTGTCCAAAAACTAAATAAAATCCTTAGAAATTTGAATATTTTTACAAAAAAATTGACAAACATTTATGCTTACAAATTTAAGCATTAGTAAGATTCTCCAAGGTTTTTACACTATCAAAAATTATGGATCCTTAAAATTTTCCCTAAATTATTATCATTTCCTTCTCATGAACAAGGTGCCTCTACTCACAGTCTTGAAACTTCCTACTCTCAAAAGCTATGGGGTGATCTTCTAATTTCGTGAAAACTCCACTAACGACATGGTCTACATCTGTTTACACTTCAATGTTCTATGCAAGTCTAGTAGCTTCAATACTTCCATTGTCACAAAACTACACTTTAGTTTGCATTGCATTACTTGGAACCTCTCAAATACTTTCTAAGGTGTGCTTCTTCAACAAATAGCTAAGTGGCATTGAAATCCTAGAGCAATTTTCTATAAATATTTGGTATAAATTCTCAACCCTAGGAAACTTCTAACTTCATGAATTGTTTGTGAATCCGCTTAATCATCAATGATGCCAGTCTTCACGAGATTCATGCAAATGTGTCCTTGGCAGAACATTGGCCCAAGAATGGGATCTTGGTCCACCCAAAAGAATACTTAGACTTATTCAAGTAGAGTTTATTTTTGCAGTGCCTTAAAGATTTCAACCAAGATCTTATTATGGTCCTCCATTTTCTCACCAAATACCACAATGTCATAAAAGTAGACAAAAAAAAAACTTGCCCAAGAATTCTAAAAACATTGTTCATCAATTTGCAAAAGGTGACGATTGTTGCAAAGCCAAAAGGCATCACTAGAAATTCAAAAGTTCCATACCTAATCACATAGATTGTCTTGACTTCATCCCCTTAGAGAATTCTAACATGGTAATATCCTTGTCTCCAGTCCAATTGCGAGAATGCGAGAACACCTTGCCTAAGACAACTTGTCAAAACAACATGTTGCCAACAATAGGGGATACCTTTTTTTTATGATTTACTTGTTCATGATAATCCAAGCACATGGACTCAAGCATGTATTTCCATGTCTAGAAGAGGATGATTGCACCATAAGGGCACTCAGAATGTTTTATGAAACTAATGTTGATAAGCTCACCCAACTGTTACTTCAATTCCTCCAAGTGTCGTTGTTAAGTGGTCTACAAGGTACTTTCCACTATGGTCACCACTTAAGCTCAACTTCAATGCAATGGCTGAAGTGGGAACACTTTTGGCAAAGTTTGCATGCAAAAGCGTAAAAGGTTAATGACACTCAAATTTATATCAACTTTAGCGTAAAAGGTTAGTGACAATTCATAAACTGGCACACCTACATAGTTTGTGGTTGGATCACGTAATCATATTCTTTTAGTTAAACGGGTTCAACTGTGGGTTATCCATACCTAGCTACATGTTATCATCAACATTCTTCCAATTATCCATTTATCAACTATCAATTATTATATATATATATATATATATATCTCACATTCTTTTAGATATGTGCCATGAATTGTTGCTTATCCATTCATCAACTATGAGTTATCGATGCATTCTTTTTAATAATTGTGTATTTCGAAGTTTGAACGACCAAAAGAACTTTAAGAGGATTAATTTTTTTCAATATTCATTAAATACAATTTTTTTCCAATTCTAGAAAGTGACTCTCACAACTAACTCCCATCTCAACTCCATTACTAAAATATAAACAAATAATTTAATATAGTTAAAATATGATTAATTTTTTTTTACTTTAAAATTATTCACAATCACATTAATGGAATATATATTATATATTTATTCAAGCTGGATTTTTGGAATCTGTCTAGTTTCGAACAATGGACCATTCACCTTAAGGTTGTTTTAACACAATACCTCCTACCAACTATTCTAAATCTTTAGGATTCATATTTTAATTTTAATTTTATTTTATTAAATATATATTAAAAGATATATTTCAAAAATATTTATTTATTTATTTCAAAAAATTATTTATTAAATAATTATAAAAAACATTGATTAAAAGTTTTAATTTGTATCATTTAAAAAATATATATTATTTAAAAAAAACCATGGATTAAAAGTTCTAATTTTTATCATTTAAAAAAATATAATATTAATTTAAAAAAAACATTGATTTTATTTTAAAAATATAATATTAATTTAAATAATTTATATTATAAATCTTATTTTTTAGAAGAATTAAGTATTAACAAACTACATCAATACATGTTTTGAAGTAAATTTGAACTTGGTAAAGAAGAAGACAATCAAACATTCCAATAATCTACCCCATATTGATTGATGAATACTTGATATTACATCATTTTTGTTTAACTTCGCTGTAACAAAATAAAGCACTATTAGATACTTGATATTGCATCATTTTTGCTTAACTTCACTATAATAATTGATGAATAATAAAGCACTATTAGATACTTGATATTGCATCATTTTTGCTTAACTTTATTATAGTAATTGATAAATAATAAAGCATTATTAGATAGTTGATATTGCATCATTTTTACTTAACTTCACTATAATAATTGATAAATACTTGATATTACATCATTTTTGTTTAACTTTACTATAACAAAATAAAGTATTATTAGATACTTGATATTGCATCATCTTTGCTTAACTTCACTAATAAAATACTAATAAATACTTATTACATCATTTTTGTTTAACTTCACAAAATAAAGTACAATAACAAAATAAAATACTAATAAATACTTATTACATCATTTTTGTTTAACTTCACAAAATAAAGTACAATAACAAAATCAAATACTGATAAATACTTATTACATCATTTTTGTTTAACTTCACAAAATAAAGTACAATAACAAAATCAATCTGAAAAGCAATGTTTAATACAGAATGCTTTTTAAAACACAGGGACATGCGCATTTTCGTGTTTGAGATCGCGCCCAACACGCATGTTTGTCCACATGCGCGTGCGCGCATAGGCACGTGAGCACGTCCACATGCACGTGTACGCTCCTATTTCCCACGGTGGCAATCCCGCGTGGAAGTTCACCACTACCAAAGCGGGAGTGCGTGTGCACATCTAGGAGCTGCGTGTGCATTGTCGATTAAGTCCGCACGCGTGCTCCCATTGCATTATATTTGGCTAGCAGGTTCTTGCAGGTGCCCACCAACGTTTATTAAAATTTAAAATAGGAATTACACTAAAAGCTTCAAACTCTACCCTTAACCCACTACTTCCTACTTTGAAAACTAAATGGATCAACCTATACCACTTCCATCTCTTTTTTGTATATTGAGAAGAAGAGCAGGGACAATGAATTTGAACACATGCATAATAGTGCCTTAACTAGAGATGATATGAGGCATGGAATCATGCATCCTCGATATTTGTGCCTTAACTACTATGTTACATGTACTTCACTTAAGTGAGCTAGGTTGCAAGTGCCTTATCTAACTGATGCATGCAAACTTAAATTAGAAAGTCTAACTAAAGAAAAACTAGGAATAATTGTGAATAATTAGATATAAAGGGCATCTAAACTCAATCTAAACTAAGGATGGTGCATGCATGCATGCATCTATCTACTTCTCCATAAATGATCCTACACCCTCATTAATGTTGTACAAAATTGTAGAAGGAGAGTTGTAGGGAAATGTTGTATTACTGTAAAGAACACTATAAGAGGAGGGTTTCCTTATTGTTATACAAACCTGCACACATGTAACCTTTACTTTCTACTACGATTTTGAGTAACTAAAAATATAATAGAAGACTAGGTGATGGGTGCTCAAATATGGTGGAAGTTTCAATCTATAATACATGTTGCCAACTTTTCTAATCACACCAAATGACCCTTTAAATTGCCTCAACAATGACCCAAACATGCCCATCAAAGGATTGAATTGTTACTTGTTTAACCCAAGTATGACTTTGTCCCCAATTTGAATGTCAATTTCTCTTCTATAGTTGTAACATAATTTAGTACCCAAAACTTCATGCAAAATATTTCCTTTGTCAATTGAATGTGGGCCATGTTCACCTTGTCTTTCCATTCCTTAATAAATTTAGGTGTTGAAGGGTTGTTTCCATAAACCATATCAACCACCATGTGAGGTGCCATCTGTTTTCGCCCAATTTCCAACTTGTTTGGGTTATCCCTAATGCTGAAAATTACTACAAGTTGTAACTAAACTACATTGAGTCTAACAACTTCAACCAAGCCCATTGGTTTGTCTGAACAAAATACCTAAGTAAGTTATCCAAAAGTCCATTGTTGTGCTTCATCTATCCATTGATATGAAACTTCTATTGTCATGATTTTTTTGTGAATCCTCTTAATCATCAATGGTGTTGATCTTTTAGAGATCCATGCAAATGTGTCCTTGGCATCCAAGAGAACATTGGCCCAAGAATGGGATCTTGGTCCACCCGAAAAAACACTTAGACTTATTTAAGTAGAGTTTATTTTTGCAGCGCCTTGATGACTTCAACCAAGTGCTTCTTATGGTCTTCCGTTTTCTCACCAAATTCCACTATTTCATCAAAGTAGACAAACACCGACTTGCCCAAAAAGTCTAAAACCATTGTTCATCAATTTGCAAAAGGTGACGGTTGTTACAAAGCCAAAAAGCATCACTAGAAATTCAAAACTTTGACTTCATCCCCTTAGAGAATTCTAACTTGGTAATATCCTTGTTTGTAGTCCAATTGTGAAAACACCTTACTTGAGACAACTTGTCAAAACAACATGTTACCAACAATAGGGAATACCTTTTTTTTTGGGATAGTTTACTTGTTCATGATAAATCAATCACATAGACTCAAGCATGTATTTACATGTCTAGAAGAGGATGATTGCACCATAAGGGCACTCAGAATGTTATATGTTCTATGAAACTAATGTTAATAAGCTCACCCAATTGTTACTTCAATTCCCCCAACTATTGCCCTTAAGTGGTCAACAAGGTACTTTCCACTATAGTCATAACTTAAGCTCAAGTTCAATGCAATGGTCTAAGAAAGTTTGCATGCAAAAGAGCATAAGTTAATGACACGCAAATTTATATTAACTTTAAATTATTATTAAAGTGACACTTGTTATTTTTATGTTGAGCCAAGACTTGACTTACATCATAAAAAAATTCCAAAAGAACTTTAAAGAGGATTAAAAAAATTCAATTTTCATTAAATACAGTTTTTTCCCAACTCTAAAAAGTGACACTCACAACTAACTCCCACCTCAACTCCATTTCTAAAATATAAATTATATGGTGATGCCTTTAATTTTTTTTTTGTAAGCTACACAGATCTATTATATTACAGATGCAAAAAATACATAATTTGACTTGGTTACCTGAGGTTTAAGGAGGTGAAGCCCCCTCCAGAGCCTCTAAAAAAAATCCCTCTAACAGAATCAACGTCTAAGATGTCCATGGCTATAAGTACGGGCCTGAGGCCCACTGACTGAGACATAGTTACAGTAATCCAACATAAAACCGACATGCTCATAAACTTGAGCGTAGACAAAGATTGCAATAGTAGACATGAAAGCAGACATAGTTACATGGTTCATACAAAACGTAGCAAAACCACTAATATCTTGACCAAAAAACCTGGGTGACACGTCCATTAAGCTGGAGTATTTTCTTCAGTGATGGGGCAGGCCCATATTTCTTCCTACGACAGAGTAGGGGAGTTGGTTGTGGCATTCAAGGCCAGAGAAAGCATGTGCTGCCACTGCTCAGACTGCTAGGCCGACATTTCCTTCAAACGCTTGAAGAGGGGCTCAACCGTAGAGGGGACAAGAAAGGGCTTGATGTGAGGAGCCTCGGTTGAGCAACTGGTTTCACTGTCACTACCACTGAGACTGGTAAGAGCCCGACCACCAGATTCAGTGCCACTGGCACCACCACCCTGTGCATGACCCCCAGCCTTCATCCCTCTCAGACTAGAGATGCCAACCATGCCTTTCCAAGCAAAGGAGTTATCCATGGTCGTAAGCTAAGCTTCAATCTCTGTGATTTTAGTTTTCATGGTATAACAACAACCCAAGCCTCGGACCAGTCGCTGAGCATATCCTCCGCAAGGTTGTAGAGCATGTTCTTCATCATCCAATAATGATTGATTTGGCTACCATCCTCACCAATTGAGAGCTTCTGGTTGAGGACCCGAGTCTCCCAAGCTTGAACCAAAACACAGACACGCGGAGAGACGTGAGGTTCGTAATCCGTTAGGGTTTGAGGACTACAGCCACGATGGGATTTGCCTCTCTCGGAGCTAGCTCTCCTTGGAGTTCCTCTCTGCCGGGACATGACGACCAACTTGAGCCTGAAACCAACTTGATGGGGAGCATTCTTTTCTGCAAAAAACTGATAGAGCATAGACACAGATACACACGCAACAAGCTTTGCAACACTCCTAGCCAAGCCATAAATCACGATGTCGTTCAGAACTGAATGCCTGTCATTCGATGTACCTGCAAGGATTAACGTTCAAAGCAGAGCCATGAAAGCACCTAGGAGGACGGACCTTTGCTAGCTTGAGTCGCATGAGTTGAAGTTACAAAGGGAGTTTCTGCCATGCACAAAGAGCTTTGAATGTTCTGGAGGGCAGAGTTGTCAATATGGGTGTTAATGAAGGGCTCAAGGAGGATGCCGCGTGTACTTTGCAATGGTCGATAAGAGGCATAGATGTCGCGTGAATTATCTCCCGCATCCAGGAGATGCCTTTAATTTATTGATCAAATAATTTAATATATTTAAAATATGATTCAAATTAATTTATATTTTTATCTTTAAAATGATTCATAATCATATTAATGGAATATATATATTATATATTTGTTAGCTAGTGATACTCCTCAATTATAGGGTTTCTCTTTGACTAAGAAACCACTAACTAGAGACATCTAAACCTTCAAAATCACTTAAAATCTAGACCAACTATATATATATATTAAAAATATATATTTATTTATTTTATGAAATAATTATCTTTAACTAAAAAACATTGATTAAAAGTTCTATTTTTTATCATTTTATTTTAAAAATATAGTATTAATTCAAGTAGTTTGTATTACAAATCTTATTTTTAAGAAAAATTAAGTATTAATAAATTACATCAATTCATGTTTTGAAGTATATTTAAACTTGGTGAAGAAGAAGACAACCAAGCCTTCCAACCACCTAATCTATAGCATACTGAGTGATGAATACTTATATTACAACATTTTTGTTTAACTTCACTGTAACAAAATAAAGTAATGATGATGATAGATAATTGATATTGCATCATTTTTGTTTCACCGGATGAATACTTGATATTGCATCATTTTTGTGTAAGTACTAATGGATACTTGATATTATCATTTTTCTTTAACTTTACTATAATAAAATAAAGTTTCACTCCATGAATACTTGATATTGCATCATTTTTGTGTAAGTATTAATGGATACTTGATATTATCATTTTTGTTTAACTTTACTATAATAAAATAAAGTAGGATGGATACTTGTTATTACATCATTTTTGTTTAACTTCATTATAACGAAATAAAAATAAAGGATTAGTTCATTAATTGTAGCTTGAGTGGTTGGGGAATGAATGTTACTTCACTTGGGTTCAATTCTTATAAATAACATGTTTTTTCTTGTTGATCCTTAATGCAATGAATGAGTAAAACTTTGTTTAATTCTAAAACAGCCTTCAACATAAAAAATAAGTTCAAAACCCAACACTTTCACATATAAGAAAAATAAAAAATAAATAAATACATATTAATTTTCCCCAAAAGTTTTTTCAATGATTCTTCGCAGACACCATCGAAGAATTGAATGAATGACGCCGTAGAGTGTTATCTAATCCAATCCGGAGTCCGGAGCATGAGGATTCCATATGAAGAAACGAACGAAGAATAACGACGTGGAGGATTTTTTAATGCACGTTAGTGCTTCACAGGTGACACCGCATTCATGCACTTGGAAGCTTCCTGGAAGCAGCGGCCAGCGGATGCATTCCTTTCATTGAAATGTTTCACAACTGCCCACGCCCACGCCCACGCACGCACGCACTTCGTAGTATAAACCACTTTCTTACCCACTGCCTACCAGCTATAACGGGAGTCGGGACCGTTGTTTCAAACACGCGTCATCGGATAGCTGTCTCCACTCTCCACTCAGGCTTCAACTGCGACGAACGAATCTGGAAGTTGCCAGGCTCCCCGCTAAATAATGCTGGTCAGCAGGTGCAGGACGATCCTCTGTCAATCGCTTTCACTTGCCCATATTTATATCTCATCCCTCTTCTCAATTCTTCATCATTCAGCTTAATCCTCCTTTTCCCAATTTCTTCCTTCACTCTTTGCCAGATCTGACTTGAGCGTAACCAGTTTCTGAACCCCTGCTGTTTTTGACATTGCTGCAGCTTCTTATTTGATTCTCAGAAGAGAGTTTGCATCGTTTGGTTTTCTGATAGATAGATAGTGAGTGTGACCAGCTATGATATCTGCTTGCATTAAAATGGCTGGGTCTGTTTCGTGGCCTCGACTGACAGCGATCCTTCTTCATATGGCGGTATGTGTGGCATTATTGTGTGCATCTCCTGCTGCTGCTGGACAGTCGAGGAAACTTGCTACTTTGGTGGAAGAGCAATCTGTTGTTTTGACTTACCACGATGGTCCTCTTCTCTCTACCAATGGGGTTACAACTCATGTCCATTTGATCTGGTATGGCAAATTTACCCCTGTTCAACGCTCCATTTTGGCGGATTTTCTGCAATCTCTTGGGGCAAAGACGGTAGAGGGGAAAACAAATCAGCCCTCTGCGTCCACCTGGTGGAAGACCACCCACAAATACGAGGGCGCTACCTCGAACAAGGCGGCCCCCTCCAGCGTTATAATGCTTGGAAAACAGAAAGTTGACCAAGATTATTCACTTGGCAAGTCGCTCAAGAGGACGGACACTGCTGCTCTAGTTGAAGCTGCTGTCAAGTCAGGAGCTCTGCCTCTGCCGGAGAATGGCAATGCTGTGTACTTGGTCCTTACATCGGAGGATGTTACCGTGGAGGGGTTCTGCATGAGTTCCTGTGGATTCCATGCCAATCTCAATCTATTGTCACACCAGAAATCAACAAGAAGCAGATTGATGGGCAAGGAAGAGAAGCATCAACAGCTTCTTCCATACGCTTGGGTTGGTAACTCTGCGAGTCAGTGCCCTGGACAGTGTGCGTGGCCGTTTCATCAGCCCATCTATGGCCCCCAGACTCCTCCTCTGGTGGCACCAAACGGTGACATGGGCATCGATGGGATGATCATCAACATTGCCACAGTTCTTGCACGAGCAGTCACCAATCCTTTCAATACAGGCTACTTCCAAGGCGACGCTGCCGCACCTCTGGAGGCCGTATCCGCATGCCCTGGGATCTATGGAAAAGGGGCATATCCGGGGTTCGCTGGGGAGCTTCTGGTGGATAAAACGACGGGAGCAAGCTACAATGCCCACGGAGTTAATGGACGGGAGTTTCTGTTGCCAGCTATGTGGGATCCAGCGACCAGATCTTGCCAGGCATTGGCATAATCATTCTTGTAATGTAGTAGTTTTAAATGCTCCATAAATACACAGAGAAATGGGCTAAAAGTAGAGCATATTAGATTTAGGTGCAGGAGACACAGCATCTATCAAGCCCATAGATGCTTGCTGTATAGATATTCTTTATTCCTTACAAAGATTGATACAATTAAAATTCACTATTTTATATCTATTGTGTCCATCTCTTTCACAACATTTACAGAGATTAAAACACATTTTCATTCCATTGTTTCAATCATTTCCACAGAAAATGAAGCAGTACACAAAACAGGGATAGAGGGTTTCACATAGCACAAAGCTTTCACATGATGCTTCCAATTTCCCACCATATACGATTTACGATGTTTGATAAATGTTCTCCTTTCTTTAATACATGTAAATTTCAAAACAGTTTGGAGTATTGCCATTTCATTCGATACAACCACGATACCACATTCAATTCACTCTGTGCCTATAAACTCCCTTCAAAAAACTTGTAAATGCAAATGTTTGTTCCTTAGAAAATAGTATTTTGCCAAGCTGCATTCAAAGAGTTTGAAGTAGGCCTTTAGCAGAAAATTTGGCCTCTGCTTTTAGTATCCGCTTTAGCTATTGAATCGGA
>LPNX010992226.1:6870-17102 GCA_001517045.1 Pseudotsuga menziesii
TTTCTTGGAGACATAGAATATATGCATGCATTAGTTATTTTCCATTTACAATATCCTCAATATGTAGTAGCAAGCTTTGTGTGTTTATTGAACATATGAGCAACTGTTTGTGTTTTTTATTTGATGCAGTGCATATTCAAATCACCAATGTGCATGGTTCTATAGTCTATCTATCTCAACAACAACTTTTTGACAAATTAAAATTTACTTTTCTTCTAATTTGTTTATGAGATAAAGAGATTGAATATTTTTGACACGAGAGAGGGCGGTGTAGACAACTCCATGTCGCCTAATTCCTTTAGGGTCAAATGTCATTTTTTATATTGTGAGGCCTTGTTCCCTATGAATTGTTTGTGCACATGCTAATTGGATAGGGAATTGTCCTCGAACGCAGGTATTTCTATTTCCAATAAGCATTTGTATGAATATTCTTTTGATAGGTGTCCAATTTTGCATGATACCAAGTATATATAGATGTTTCATATTAGCTCGTTGAGTGAATCTAACTTTTGTATTTGCAAGTTCTATCCATATAATATCAATTGTTTCTTGTGTGTAATATCTAAATTTTCCTTCTACGCTACTTACAAGACCATCTCCAATCACATAATTGCCTTCCACTAATTCTACGGGCATGATATTTTTTAGTACAATTACATAAGGAAATTGTATTGTTGTGTGTTCAAGTGTATTTTTACAATTGAATCAATTTATCATCATGTACTACTAGCTTAAATGCCTCTGATTGCATAACCGATAACATTTTTTATTGCGTTCTTGAACATCTTTGTTATTGTGAAAGAGATAAGGAAACGTTGGATCATATCATGGTTTCTTGTGGCAATGTTTATTTAGAAAATCAATATCATGTTATGTCTGGGAGCATGTTATAACTGTATTTAGAATAGATACAAATACTTTGTATTTTTTCCTTGTCACCTCTTTTAGATCATAAAACTTGATGTTATCTAGCCTAACACTAGATCGATTTTTTTGTTGTTCAAAAATACAAGAATTGTGGACAAATTGTGCTTGGCAGAGGTCCCCACAGAATATGATGCCATAGATTTCCAAATGGCTTTGTTGGAGTGTGCATAATTTCTTGCAGTCTTCTGTCCATGTTGTATAACATTCAAGACACGATAAATGACACTTTATCTATTTGAATTTAGTAGGTGCGTATTTGATGAGCTTAAGGGGAGTTGTAAAAATGAGTGGATTTTGATGCCATTTGCATTATATATAATTTTTCTAGTAAATGCAACTATAATCCTTTTTTTTCAAAGGGTTACTTTAGATATCTTTGTCGTAAAAGTGCAACAAGCCATCATAAAATGCTTTTGTAGTAAATGCTTTCCATGTGTCTACTCCTCTTGTAAAAAACAATTAGATTGGTATGGTTGGGTTATTGTTTTTTCTAATTATGATTTCTTTTGTTATTGATTATTGTTCCTTGTTGAGTTTTCTTCTAATGGCATCGTACTTGTTTGTGCTTATAAGACGTGTTTTTCCAGTCAAGTTTCCAATAGTAATATGTCACATTTGTTGCAATGGAGTTTTGTGCATTAGGTAATGTTGAATGTCATACTTTTCAAATGCAAGGGAAGTTGCCTCTTTTTCTCTGGAAACAATAGATGCAAATATTTCTTTAGATTTGGACGCAATTATTTCATATGTGAAGTTAATATTGCTCCATTTTTCCCACAAACCTTTGTTCAAATGTGATATATTTATTTCTTCCAAGACATATATGCTGCAAACCATGTTTGAGAGTTTCATTTTACCAAATTACCATTGTCTTTGCATGGGACATAGAACATCATTTTTCTCTAGAAAAATTCTCTGGGTCCTTTTCTTTATTGTAACAAATGTCTCATATGATGCATGGTTTCTTTCTTATTTTGGTAACTGTATGTATTGGCATGAATAACAAGAGGCATATTTTTCTAAATAAGTCTCTTCAATTTCAATATCCCATGCCATGTACTTGTCTGTTGTTGAAGCGCAAACAATGCTCTCAGAATCATCGAGTTCTTGTTGCAATAGCATTGGTGTTTTCAACACAAATGTCCGCTTGTTTTCTGTAGCAGTATTAATGAATATTGTTTTTCTTGAAGTTGAATGCAAAGGAAATGAAAGGACAAAGTGTACAACTTGTCTATTAGACATTTGCTGCATGTTTAGAACTGCATTTACAAGTTTATAGATTGTTTCAATTTTTCCATAATTATTGAAATGGCATTGCTTTATGATTTTCTCAAAGGCATTTATCATAGCTCTATCTATCTTAGTTATATAAGAGATAATATATGTTGATGTAACATAGGCATCCAAGATAGATTGTGCATCTATATTTTCCTTCCATAACTATGATACTTATTTGGAAAATGAGTTCACCCACATGTTGGATGGATCTTTTTTTAGCATTAGAGTAGGCTGAGGAAAAATAGAATGTAATAGGAAAATGTACTCGTCTCTAGTGATTTCTAGCATTTGACAAGAACATAGTGAAAGACATGTTTTTAAGGTACTCTCCATGTTCCAAAAGGGAAAATAGTTGCTTTGCTTTTTCATTGGGACCATTGGTATTAATTTCCAATGGACCCAAGATGGTAGTTTTATCCATTGGAGGAAATGACAAATTGAACCTACAATTAGAGTGTCAATGTTTTTTTCATGTTCTTGTATGGTTGTGAGTTTGGATCTTAATAAGGTTTGAGTTAAGTAGTGATGAATACAAAGATATGCAGTGATCAACAAATTCAATAATCTTAGCATTGGAATTTCATTCGTAGATTGGTACAGTTTGTATACAAAGCAATCCATATTCATGTTCATTGCCTCTTTAATTGAATTCGGTTGTAAAGAAAAAGTATTTTATGTTTTAAAACAATTCATTATTATTTTAGATTAAATATCTTGATGCAATTATTATATGTCTATAGTAGCGATCACTACAAAGTATTGGGTGTTTTCTAATCAAGGAATCATTTTTTTAGTCATGAACGTTGTTACAAGATTTGTCACATTGTGAAATTTGGATAGAAATTGGATGGTCAATTATGTTTGCATTGAGATCAAAGCCGTAGGATCCTTGCAATATAAACAAGCACATAAATGGTTCACAATCCCTTCTATTATATCTATTAGTGTATATTGACAATATAGAAAAACAACCATTGCATTAAACAAGCAGTTCCTTGGTTCATAGTAGAAATTATTTTAATGGAATAGATGAAATCTAGCTAGAGTGTGATCAACGTGTTTTCTATTTGAACCATGGATTGCAAAAGCATTTGACATATCTAGAGAATTTGTTTGACTAGAACCTTGTTCCATTTATCTATAAAGGAAACAATGATGCAAGGAAAATATTCAACAAAATAGCTTGAATGGATAAACTAGCCAAATTCACCTGCGCTATTTGTCACAAGGTTCTAATAAGGAAGCAAAAAAGAACCTAGCAACATAGATGCAATGGAACAAAAAATGAAAAAGAGAGATAGTATAGATTGTTTTGCCACTATGTTTGTTTGAAAAGATATAGACTATATTTCAACATACAAATGAGTAAAAAAACCAAAAACAATGTTTACAAAGTAATTTTTTCTTCATTCAAGTAATGCACAAATGAACAAACAAACAACATGTTCATTTACCATCCATAACAACCATTTCCATTAACATACATCGATTATATTTTGTCAATACAATTCTTAAATTAATATGTTATTTATAGTATGGAAACTATACCAAGCAACATGGAAGTCTATTTCTAATGTTGAGTTTTAAATATGTTTAGAATGTGGGGTATCAATTTTTTTATAGTTTCCTAAGATCGATTTGCATTATAGACATTCACAAAAGAAAAATAAACTATAAACTATAGTATGAAACTCCAAATGTATGGCCACTGATACTAGTCCAGTTTCAATCTTTTGTTTTCTATCCTTAATTGCAACTGCACTATGTTAAATCTTCTAAATTAAAAAAAACACAAGTCTAGCAAGATCTTTCACAAACCGATGGAAAGCTTGTTACAAATGTAACCTCCCCCAAACGCATAAAATATTTAGGCACCATCGTTCCCCAAATTTCTCTTTGTTAAATTAGTCTAGTGCATGCTAGTATTCAAATCAATAGATTGCCTCTCATGTTTCATTATAACATGTTAACTTCTAAATCTTAGAGACCCATGAATCTATTCAATTGCCCTTCCCAAATATTAATGAAATCTTTGCCTGCAAGAAATAACTATATTTATAATTAATGGTAGCACGACTCTGCAACATGCTGGCCTAAATTCTTTCATTGCATCAATCCTAGAATCATAGGTGAATAATAAAGCACATAAACTTGTCTAGTAGACCATAATCTATACATGGATCTCAAAAAATAACAATGTCTATTGCAACTAAGATGTTGGATGCTTTATGTTATCACTCCAGGAAACTACCTAGGGTTATAAGCTAGGTATGCCTGGTAACTTAAGAATTCAATGCTTTTCAGTAGGGGGTTCGAGCTTGGAGAAACTTTGCCTTTGTTTGGTTGCCTATTCTAATAAAGAATCACAGTTTCCTCTTGTTATTGTGATCAGACTTTTTCATCCACCATTATTCTGCACTCTGTTTGAATTAGCTTAGCTTATGCTTATAATTTAAATGGAGGAACTTCTTATTGCTTAGTGTGACCCTGCGTTATGTGTGTACTTGGTTACCTAGGGTTATAAGCTAGGTATGCCTGGTAACTTAAGAAATTATGTTTTTGTGTTTTTGTAAAGGTGGATCAATGGGATAACTGAGAAGACTAAGCAGTAAGACAACATGACATGCCTCTAAATAAGCCAGTGCTTCGAGAAATTAAATATCAGCTACGGTAAATAATCAAGGTATGAAGAAATACATTCAAGATAACCAAATACAGAGCTGTAGGGTCATACAAGAATATAAAGAAGATTTAATTCATTCATGAGATATATCAGAAGATGACAGTTCTGAACAACTAAACTGAATAGAATCAAATGTAGAATAATGGAAAATGTGGACAGGCTGATATCTAATGACCAAAGGAAACTGTGATTCATATAGCAAGAAAGTGTCCAGTACATAGCCCAAAATGTATCCAAACTTGAACCCTTGGTTCAGCCTCAGTACTCAGACTTTATAGTCTTTACAAAGTAGTTTCAAGATCCTAAAAACATGGATCTTGTCCTCCTAATTAAAACAGTACCATGCAAAAGATAGATATGATTCCTTAAAACAAGGAACTGATGATATGAAGATCTCCTTTCAAAATCTCGGTGGTTGGTGAAGAGCAGCTGGCCTCCCAAGGCTCGGTGGTCTGAGTTTGGCGCACAACAAACTTGAGATTAATGATGTGGCAGTCGACTTCTAGAGCTGTTCCTCAAAACAAGGTTGAAACTTAGCCAAAATTCCCAACTGATTCAAAACTCGCTCAAAACCCTTCAGATATTGATAAAATAATTTATGATCCATTCATTCTGATCGGCTTTCTGCTAGTTCAGCGAACAAAACTAAGATCTGGGCGAAATTAGAGAAAAATTGGCAAAAACAGGCTTTCGGCAGCTAAGCCTTCTGCCAGTTTCACGTGTTAGCTGCTGAAAGTCAGCCTTTTCGGCAGCTAATGAGCTCTTGGAGGCTCGCCTAAGCTGCCGAAACCTGTAGAATTCCTAAAAAAACTACCTTTGGAAAAAATCGATTTTCTCAGCCGTCCGATGTCCATTTTGCATGTTCGAATAGTCGATTTTGATCTACAGATCATAAGCTATCCACTGGTGCTTTCAGATTTGAATTTGGAGTTCAGGAAGGCCGTCGAAATTTCCCCACAAGATCACATGATTTCAGCAGAAAATTCCTCCAACTCTTTGTTACAGGTCTGTGTTATTAATATTTCGCCGAGCTCCTCTTAACTCGAATCAGAAGGTTAGCTACTTTCTCGGTTGATTAAAGATATCCTTCATTTCAAGTCTCAGTTATTAGTTGAAGAAGGAGTTTGTTCATGATTCCTGATTTGTAGCTGAAGAGTTTAACTATCAGTCATGGAGCTGGATGATGACCTGTCACTGCAAACAATAACTTGGGTGAACTCTAGCTATAAGAGAGAGATTCGACCAGTCGTGGCATAAGGAAACATTCTTGTAGCAGACAGAGAGGAACCTCTTTGCTGAAATCACGGAGTTTACATTGACTATTGATTCCTCCTTTTTCTCTGAAATTTAACCTCATGATGATCATTGACAACGCGTCCCCAATCTCACTTTCGGTGGCTGGACACAGGCTCGTTTGATGTAGAGTCGAGTACAGGCAGGTCTTTTTTTTAATTTTTTGATGAAATAGCTTTCGGCAGCTAACGCCTTCCCTGTTAATCATCTTAACTGCCGGAAATGAGCCTTTTCGGCAGCTAACTTAGCCTTTGCAAAACAGAGTTAGCTACCGAAACCTGTTTTTTTTTCAAGATTTGAAAACCCAAGACTCACAGAAATAAAATTTTACCCATTCTATCACCCAGAAAAGACGGTGGTCAATTTGGGAGATAACATCTGGCTCCTACTCGGGGATGGAATCCTCCCAGTGAGGTTCCGAAGAACAAGTAGTTCCAGTAGCCTTTAGTATTGGGCATGGAGTCATCAAGTCTTTAACACTGATCCCTCTGCAACCTGTAGCTTCCATGCAGCTTGCTCTGCTTATTCAATAACAACTGAAAATGATCTACGTGCTCATAAGAAGAGCTTATTCCTCTACCTACCCCTACACTAACCAAATGTACTGCCTCTTATCACATGAAGTGATGTTTCCAATGAAGCCAAGTAAGGAACTTTCTTAGTGCCATGCTAGATCTCGACCCGAAAAACCATGAAAACCATATCATGCAGAAAACAGGTTTGAACAGATGATAAAGATAATCCTCTTCTGGCAGAAAATTTTTAAGATCTATACTACTCATAGACTCTAAAAAGTCAGCAAACGGATCATCAAAATCAGGATGAAATACCTCTGGGAGCTGATGATCCAATTCACTGTGTTGCAGCTGCTCTTCATTTCCTCCACAAAACTCATTTATGATAGTAGACTGCTTGAGATCTGCTGGAGAAACATATGAACAAAATTTCTGATCTGAACCTTTCTGCTGCCCTTCCTGCAAATGTCTGCTGCAATCTGTCTTTGTTTGCAAATCTGGAAGATATGGGTTGCTCAGAACATATGCTGCTCCAACACATTCTTGATCATGATTCTCGTTTTCTAGCTGAGAACTAAACAGTCCCTGCAAATTAGAAAATGGTAGACTGTCCTCCTCAACCTTTGCAGATCTGAAACTGTCAGTTGTTGATATGTCACTCTTCTCAACATCTTCATATGTGCTGTGATCTATCTTTTCCTGCAAGTTTAAAAAATGTGAGTTGCTCATAACATGTGCTGCAGATTCAACTCCAGGATCTGGATCTTCTCTGTTATTAGGATCAAGAGACTCATGAACAGCATCAACCCATTCTTGATCATGATTCTCATGTTCTAGCTGAAGATTGGACAGTCCTTGCAAATCTGGACTTTGTAAGCTGCCCTCATCAACCTCTGCAAATCTGAAACTGTCAGCTGTTGTCTTGTTAGTCTGCTCATCATCTTCAAAATTTTCAGAGATAAAAATCTGATCTTCGTGACAACTAACAACAGTAGATGCATTTGATATGATGTCAAAAGCATAACTAAGATTGTCATAGTGTGAATCATTTATCTCGTTATCATGATGAGAAATATCTTTTGCTTCAACATGTTCTTCATGATGGTCTAAATATTTATATAATAAACTAAACTCATGACAACATTCTGGATAAAGAAGATCAGTTGAAAACTTGGTTTTGCAAAACAAATTGAAGGCAGCATGAAAATCAGCCAAAGAGCTGATACTTGCTCTTGGAAGAGACTGACACCAGTGAAGAGCAATCCCCTCTAATGAAAAATAGAAGAGCCGAATATGAACATCCTCATGCACTACCTGCAACCGATGCATGTAGTCATGAAAGTCTAGCAAATGTTCAGCTGGCACTTCCCACTCTTCTCCTCGAAATCTAGGAAGACTGTTCTCCCATTCATCTCTAGTAGGAACTTGATTAGGGAAACCAACAATGCTTGAAAAATCACAGAATGCATACCTTTTGGCTAAGATCCTATTCATGTCATACCAGTGCAGTCACCAATAGATTCTGAACAATGGAGTCGCCAATGAGTTCGTCCTTCATGGAGTCGCCAGATAGATGATTATAACCAATAAGTGTCTACCCCTTGTCTATCATCAAAGAGTAGATCTATGTCATCTCCCAGGAAGATCAGCTTCTCAACTCGCTCCCCGGCAATGGCGCCAATTTGTTATCACTCCAGGAAACTACCTAGGGTTATAAGCTAGGTATGCCTGGTAACTTAAGAAATTATGTTTTTGTGTTTTTGTAAAGGTGGATCAATGGGATAACTGAGAAGACTAAGCAGTAAGACAACATGACATGCCTCTAAATAAGCCAGTGCTTCGAGAAATTAAATATCAGCTACAGTAAATAATCAAGGTATGAAGAAATACATTCAAGATAACCAAATACAGAGCTGTAGGGTCATACAAGAATATAAAGAATATTTAATTCATTCATGAGCTATATCAGAAGATGACAGTTCTGAACAACTAAACTGAATAGAATCAAATGTAGAATAATGGAAAATGTGGACAGGCTGATATCTAATGACCAAAGGAAACTGTGATTCATATAGCAAGAAAGTGTCCAGTACATAGCCCAAAATGTATCCAAACTTGAACCCTTGGTTCAGCCTCAGTACTCAGACTTTATAGTCTTTACAAAGTAGTTTCAAGATCCTAAAAACATGGATCTTGTCCTCCTAATTAAAACAGTACCATGCAAAAGATAGATATGATTCCTTAAAACAAGGAACTGATGATATGAAGATCTCCTTTCAAAAGCTCGGTGGTTGGTGAAGAGCAGCTGGCCTCCCAAGGATCGATGGTCTGAGTTTGGCGCACAACAAACTTGAGATTAATGATGTGGCAGTCGACTTCTAGAGCTGTTCCTCAAAACAAGGTTGAAACTTAGCCAAAATTCCCAACTGATTCAAAACTCGCTCAAAACCCTTCAGATATTGATAAAATAATTTATGATCCATTCATTTTGATCGGCTTTCTGCTAGTTCAGCGAACAAAACTAAGATCTGGGCGAAATTAGAGAAAAATTGGCAAAAAAAGGCTTTCGGCAGCTAAGCCTTCTGCCAGTTTCACGTGTTAGCTGCCGAAAGTCAGCCTTTTCAGCAGCTAATGAGCTCTTGGAGGCTCGCCTAAGCTGCCGAAACCTATAGAATTCCTAAAAAAACTGCCTTTGGAAAAAATCGATTTTCTCAGCCGTCCGATGTCCATTTTGCATGTTCGAATAGTCGATTTTGATCTACAGATCAGCTATCCACTGGTGCTTTCAGATTTGAATTTGGAGTTCGATAAGGCCGCCTAAATTTCCCGGCAAGATCACATGATTTCAGCATAAAATTCCTCCAACTCTTTGTTACAGGTCTGTGTTATTAATATTTCGCCGAGCTCCTCTTAACTCGAATCAGAAGGTTAGCTACTTTCTCGGTTGATTAAAGATATCCTTCATTTCAAGTCTCAGTTATTAGTTGAAGAAGGATTTTGTTCATGATTCCTGATTTGTAGCTGAAGAGTTTAACTATCAGTCATGGAGCTGGATGATGACCTGTCACTGCAAACAATAACTTGGGTGAACTCTAGCTGTAAGAGAGAGATTCGGCCAGTCGTGGCATAAGGAAACATTCTTGTAGCAGACAGAGAGGAACCTCTTTGCTGAAATCACGGAGTTTACATTGACTATTGATTCCTCCTTTTTCTCTGAAATTTAACCTCATGATGATCATTGACAACGCGTCCCCAATCTCACTTTCGGCGGCTGGACACAAGCTCGTTTGATGTACAGTCGAGTACGGGCAGGTCTTTTTTTTAATTTTTTGATGAAATAGCTTTCGGTAGCTAACGCCTTCCCTGTTAATCATCTTAACTGCCGGAAATGAGCCTTTTCGGCAGCTAACTTAGCCTTTGCAAAATAGAGTTAGCTACCGAAACCTGTTTTTTTTTCAAGATTTGAAAACCCAAGACTCACAGAAATAAAATTTTACCCATTCTATCACCCAGAAAAGACGGTGGTCAATTTGGGA
>LPNX010992226.1:27027-41355 GCA_001517045.1 Pseudotsuga menziesii
TAAATACCGATCCTCTGGAACATCATCAAAACCATTCCTGTGCAATTGCCAAAGACAACACATTCATATGCCATTAGATTATAGTCAAAAGATACAAGGAATTGTGATGTCTCAAAACAAATTTAAAGCCTTTTAATTACATAAACCCTTATTTCTAAGCATGGAAATCATCTGAAGGCAACTTTTAAGAAGAAAAATATTATCTAAAAACAGTTTATTACCTGGTCGCCTTAGGAATCCCTCGAACTCCATGCAGGATTCTGAATCTTCAATTAGCTAGAGCAAAATAGTAAATACTGAAAGTTCATCAGTATACAGGTTTTACTCTCTTGCATCATACAAAACCATACAGAACAAAACCAGACAAAAAAACGCAGTACTACTGGAGGCAGCCAGGCAAACAAAACTCAAAACTTAGAAACAAAAATTTGAATGAAAAAGAAAAAAACAACAATGCATCATAAAAACACAAGCAAGACTCCAATAAAAAAAAAATACACACAAAATGATTTGGGATGCCTTCCCGGATTCGAGTTGAAGTAAGTTTAAATAGAAACAAAGCATCCAACGACTAGAGACATAAAGCTTCTGAACAGTTGAAAAAAAGCATGCTTCCGAACAGTTGAAAAAAAGCATGCTTCCGAACAGTTAAAAAAATGCAACATACATCAAAGAGAGTTCGAAGTTCGAACCGTTGCACTTGCCCAGAGTAGTCCATATGAGTAGTTCTCCGGGGGCTATCTTGACCCTTCTGTCTAAGGAGAAGCAAAGGTAGCTAAGGATAAGCCAAGGAGGCAACTTACTACAATTGATCAAAATGATTTGATCTCATTGCAGATATGCATGTTTCTCAAGTGACTATACTAAATCAAATGACTACAATTTTGATATTTATTCATAGTAGCCATTGCATAATTAGTTCATTAATAGCAAAAGATAGAGGTGGAAATGACAGCAACTGCTAGAGTTCTAGGGTGGTGTTCCTTGCGATATAACATGAGTCTAAAACAGGGAGAAAGCATCGTACAAACATATGAAGAAGAATGCACATGATCTGCAAACTGTAACCATAGAATCAATACAAATACCACCATGGGAGAGACAACCATTTCGTTGTGAGAACACATTAACACGTTAAAACACGAAATACGACACATGGAATGGTAGATGTACAGATGGAGGGAGAAACATGCACCGGATTCTAATCATCGACTGCACTGTCAACCATCGACTGCAACAATTCCAGGCACATTTAGTATTCCATAATGATAACAAACAACTGTAACAGGGAAGTATGAAACCCTTGCAGGTGGAGAAGCTCGCGCAGACCTCGAATTCCAATTCCAAGAAGGAGGGATTTGGAAATATTAATGAAAAACCCCTGGCAAGCAATTCCAAGCACGCATCATACCATATCCCAAGATACCAAGCTGAGGTAACCCCGCCGTCGAGTCTTGGGGCACAAATATCCACACCAACGTCACTTGTACTGAGCCAATAGAATGTCATTTAATTACAATTTTAAAAAATCACATTAAATAAATAATATTCCAACTATGGTGTAACTTTAGAAAAATTAAAAAATCAAAATTAAATAAATGAATTAATCGGTGTGGGTGATTCATATATATCCCCTCGGTCGGGGACATAATATATCCATCAAAAGCTAAAGGAAAGTATTTTACTTTAAGCAACCTTGGAATTATTATTGAAAAATAAAATCAAAGACCTATGAATTCTTCGATGTTGCATTCGCGGGGATATAGGAGTACCCTATCAACCAACTGTAAAAACCACACAAGAACGGAGCAACTTACCGACGGGTCTCTAAAATAGCCTCTCTTTTCTACTATATTTCACCTTTTTGATATCACATTTAACCATGAATCATTAGGTTCACTTTCTAATGCTTATCTTTTATTCTAAATTTTTAATTAAAAGCAAACAAAGTGAATGCCATGAATTCATAACATATTCTATATGATTTTATTGGTAATGAGCTATTTTCTTGCATTCTGTGATATATTTTCACATTTTGGATTAAGGTCAAAGAGCTTGAGGTGTTGGTACCGATTCCATTACTCTATCCAATACTACTCCGAATGAGCCATTTGTCCAAAGACTAATGAATACATCAAACTAATACATGCAAATATTATTGGTCTAGCACGCAACCAAATATCATCCACCAATTTGTTCTATTAGGATTATAATCACACTACATCAAATAGAAATTGAGTAATTGTTTTTAAACAATTACAACACTAACACATTTTGAAGAATAACGTTGAAGCAATGAATATGAAGACTATTGCATATATATAAATTGCCACCGATAGACCCTTTCACGGCGACATCAATGGAGTTTGTACAGAACGTACACCAGGAGATAGATCATTTACTTCTATGGCGATGATTGCTTCACATATGGCATGGTGTCGGGCTTCATTTAATTGACTTTTGTGATTTGATGAACAGATCTGTACAGGTTTACACTTGGGTGAACTTGGAGCTAGACACGAATCTTGGTGGATCTTGGAGCTCGACTTGATTTTTTGGAGATCGGATTATCATTCAATTCTTCGGCGTTGTTAGCTTCACATCTGGCATGGTGTCGGGCTGCTCTTAATTGTTTGAAACCATGGGGACCTGCATTTTATTTTTTGGCGGTCGTATTAAAAACTCTTGACGGTGGTTTTCCATCCCGAGGTCACTTGGGTATAGGGTTGTTTCTTTGTGATTCTTTCATTATCTGATATGTCTCTTCGAGAGGCTAAAGCATTAGCGCGCTCTCCACAGAAAACCTGGGTATTTAACTCCTCGAGGGTGATCCCTAACAGGGTTTCCGAGGTTTGTTTGAGTTTGCTGTCATTGGTGCAGGGGAGGTCATCTGGTGTGAAGATGCATTCAGATTATTCTTTTGATGGGGTTTCTGCTGTGAATGTGATGGAGTTGGGAATTAAATTGGATGAGGAAAATGGTGGGAGTTTTCTGCCGGGGGTTGGGAGAGATTCATCTGTTAATGTCTTGGATTTAGGGCTGTCACTTGTTGTTTCTCTGTTAACTGGTCAGGAGGACATATTTGCGCTGGGTTCTTTAGATGTTGATTTGTCTTTGAAACCCTCTGTCATGCGAGCGTCCCCTTCGATGGACAATATTATGAAGGTCGATGTATCTGATGGTTTCATTGATTGCGGGGATTCTGAAATCTATGGGGGTGAACTCAGGGATGTGTCTCATCAACACTCTGCTTCGAAGAAGGGTTTTGATAAGAAAATTAGTAAATGCATTCGCAAGCAGGTTAAACCCTTGCTTCTGGTGGTGGGTGAGGATGTTCCTTTGAACGAGATCGTGCTTACCAATGCACTCACACTCGTAGGTCGGTTTGGAGGGAGAAAGATCAGTGCTGAAGTTATTCATAGTTGGGTATCTAATTCTTGGTTGCGGTGGTTAGCCTCTGTTCGAAGATTTTTATTCTTCCCAGGGGATGGTTGGCATTCAAATTTCAGAATACAACAGATTTGGAGGTCATACTGAAAGGTGTTTGGAAATGGGACAATTCGGGACTCTTTCTTAAGAGATGGATGCCTTTATTTGATCCTCGTATTGAGAGATATCTGTTGAAAGATTGGGATTGGCTCATTACAAAAGTGGAAAAGAGAATCAAGAATTGGAGTTTTAGATGGTTATCTAAGGGAGGAAAACTTATATTGGTGAAGTCTGTTCTTGAGGCCATTCCAGTATACTGGGTGCTTTTTTGGATACCAGTGGGTATTCTTGAAAGAATAAGGAAGATCTGTTTCAAGTTCTTATGGTATGGCAACAATGATTCTTCAAGTTTACCTTGGTCTTCATGGAAGGTTTTGGCTAATCCCAAATCTCTGGGAGGTTGGGGATTGAAAATACCTGCTTTATTTGCTAAATCACTTGTTGTTAAAAGCGTGTGGAATTTGATTAATGGTATAGGACTATGGGTGCAGATTGCAATTCAGAAATACATTTCACCCTTAACTTTATTATATTGGATAAGGGTTTCTATTAAGAAAAAGAAAGGCATATCCATTTGTTGGAAAGCTGTACTTTGGTCTTTTGATCTTATTGGATAGTCACTTATGTGGAGAATAGGGACATCAACTGAGGTGCATATTGGCATGGACCCTTGGCTTGGATGCAAATGGAGACATTGCTTACCAGTCTCTATGATTGATAAACTTCATTATTGTTGGAGTAGGGTCTCGCAGCTATAGAAGAAGCTGCTATTTTGATGGATAGACAGTTTTGGCGGAGATACAAGAGGTAGAGCTATGACACTGTAGCAGGTTTCTAGCTACAGATTAGAGCTAGAAACCATGACATAGAAGACAGAGAAGTCAAGGAAGACGACGGTACCTGAGCGGCTGAGAAGAGAGAGCTCACCCACTGCATTGAAGGCAGTGGTGGAAGACAGGAGGGTTCAGCTACCCTCATAAAGGAAAAAGGGCAACGAGGCCGAGGTATTGAAGACAAAGGACAGCCAGGGAAGCAGCGCCGATGCCCATGGTCAGCGCTGGGAAGCATGGAAGACTACAGGAAGCTGTGGTGAGGGAAGCAGTGCATAGTACCCATGGTCAGCGCCGGGAAGCATGGAAGACTGTAGAGAGTTGTGGTGTGACGGATAGCGGCTACCTCAAAGTACAGATACACCGACTGTCACTAGTTAGGGTTTGGGTTACTGTTGGGACAGGCCCACAGTGTTGTAATGGCGAGACCTTCGAGCTGCCTATAAAGGGATGTATTTTGTATTGTAAAAGGTTGGCGAGTTGGCATTTTGAGTATTTTTAGGCCATCCAGCTAGTCAGATCATCAGTAGTCTGTTAGCTAACTGTTATTTTGTAATGTAACAATCCGCAGGGATTGATAGAGAGGGAAGGGTATATTGTAAGAGAGACAATATAGAGATAGAAAAGAGATCCGAGAGAGAAGATCTTGAGCTGCATATGCGGTGCAGCAGAACTGTGTTACCTTCCCCTGAGCTATAATAGAAACACAGTTATGTGGATGTAACTTCCATCCTGGAGGTGAACCACATTAAAATCAAGTGTTATGCGATTGATTCATGTGTTGTATTTACTTGTTGCATCTGTTAGTTGTTACATGAGCCTTAATTTACAGTTGAATGTATGTATGCGTTGTTTCGTTCACAGCAATATAGAAAGATAACAATAAGATTGAAACCTTTGGCATGTTGTATGCAGGTTCATTTATGCTTTGCTTGAACAGTCACTAGTCGCAGTGTTAACAGTCTGGTACATTGAGTCCTGCAAGTCGACACGAACAACGCTAAGTGCGCTGAGCCGCGGGAGTAGGATATTGCAGAGAGGCGATACCGCATCAGCAGAGGAGCTGCGGTGCGCGAGACCGTAGGTTAAGGATTTAGCGTTGGGGAGAAAGTATGTGTCGCCTAGTGCGCGGCGATGCGATAAGGCTGGGGTCATCACGAGTCAGTGGAAGTTGCGCGACGCGGAAAGAGACTGCGCAACAGGAGGAGAGAGATCTCGCGGTCAAAAGAACTGCGAGACGAGGACATCGTGCGACGCGCGCAGGAGGGTCGCACGACGCGCGCAGGAGGGTCGCACGACGCGCAGAGAAAGAGGCCTTGTGACTAGCATAGCTGTGAGTCGCACGTAGGCTGCCACAGAACCTGGTCCAAGACACTTGAGTCCTTGGCCAACCCATTAGAATCACTTTGGGTGAGACTTCAGNGCCTCGTGACTAGCATAGCTGTGAGTCGCACGTAGGCTGCCACAGAACCTGGTCCAAGACACTTGAGTCCTTGGCCAACCCATTAGAATCACTTTGGGTGAGACTTCAGGCCGCTTCGTGGTCTATCGCCGAAAGGGCTAGTGAGCTAGGGGTGTTGTTGGTTAAACACAGTAAATCTGGGTCTGCCCATGATAGCCAACAAATGGTTCTATTGCCAGCTTTGAACAAACAGAGCACTGATGTTCTGGTGGCGCCCTACTAGAGACGAACTCAACGAGTGGTTTTGGTCTAACCAGAAAGAGTTTGCTGAACGAGAGAATAGGAGTCCTAAATTGAACACAGAGGCTTGGTTACAAAAACATATCATTACAGACATCCATGCGATATTTTTTGCAACCTTTGGGAACGAGCTTTACGACTGGTTATCAAAGTTAACTGATATAGGCATATTCAAAAAGAAAAGAGATATTGTCTGGACACCAGAGCTGATTCGGACCGTGAAGAACCTGGATAACCCTATCACGAGGGCAGTATACTTCTGGCTTGCGAGTGTGCTAGAAGGCTTCGTCACACAGTTTGCATTTGACCAGACGAAAAGCTTCAGTGAGGCTGAGCGCTACTTCTTCAAAGGATATCGTGGTAAGTACCTAAGATCTTTAAACTTGTCCATTAAGATGCTATTACATGAAAAAGGAACAATGGATCTAGTTTCAGATGAATAAGTAGAAATAGTAATGTCACAAGAGTTTGAAAGTGATTTTGATGACATTGGACGAAAATGTAGTGGAAAGAAGTATAAAGTAGATTTCAGATCTCCAATATTTGAAGACAGTTCAGATAGTACTAGACAACAGAGTCATAGTAACACATAAGGAATAGAGGGGGGTATCCCTGACCACCCTTACACCCCACTGAAACAGACCGGGACTCAGAACAATCCCGTAGGAACTCCATCCAGTAGCTCACAAACAGTACTTACCACCGCTACATCACTTCCACCTACACCACCGAGTGGTAGTAACACAGTAAATCAACATCTGCCACATAGAAATAGAATGGGGGATGATATGAAGCTACCTACATTTAATGGAATAGGGGCAGAAGACCCAGAGCAACATTGGTTTCTATGTGAAGCCATGTGGACCATTAAAACAATCAATGATGATAACCTTAAACTTGTACAGTTGGTCACCACACTACGAGATCGAGCCTTAACATGGTATATAAAGTATACCACAGTACCCAGGACACTTGTCCAGGTCAAGACTACCATGATTAAAGAGTTTAAGAAGCCTAAGTCCGAGTCACAGTGTATTACATAACTCAAATATATCAAGAAGTTACCTACAGAGTCGGTGTGGGACTTTGATCAGAAATTCAAAGCCCTTATCGACCAAGTCAGTTTTGAGTTCGCACCGGAGCAGCACAAGGAATGGTTTATTGCAGCACTGCTCCCTCACATTAGACTGCCGTTAATGCAGCAGAAACTCCAGATGCAGGATGACGCATTGGATATGGCAATGAAACTAGAGGCTTCACCTCTAGCTGAAAGCAGTACATGCATGGCAACTTTACAAAACCAGTTGGCTAATCTCACGCTACAGTTGCATGAGCTTAAGAAAGGGAAAGAGGTTACGCAAGATATATGGTGCGTAAAATGTAAAGCACAAGGCCATAGTAAAGACAATTGTCCGGTCTTTGTAGAATATATAGCGACAGGGGCTCCAAACCCCTTACCACAGACCCACGTGCCGTGGTGTGAAATATGCAAAACACGAGGACATCTACCTCACTAGTGCCCTCTACTTCAGAAGTACACGCAGACACCTAAGAACTTATACTGCGTATTCTGCAAGTCTGTAGGCCATGATGAACACGACTGCAGAGCCTATGATCTCATGGTTGGAGTAAAGCAAGACTTGTACAGAGTCCAGTCAGAGACACAGGGTCCAGCAGCAGGACCACAGCAGGATCCAGCTTATGGTGGCCATGGAGGAGGATTCAGAGGACGAGGCCGTGGAGGAGGCTTCGACAGAGGAGAAGATTTTGGTCGTGGTCGCGGACCAGTTACTTGTTACAACTGCGGAGTTGTAGTACACTATGCTAGGGGCTGTCAGAGCCCCACTACCACTTGTAACTATTGCAAATCCTATGATCATACTACAAAGGAGTGTCCTACTTTGATAGCTAAGATCAGAGAACCTAAGCCAGCAGCACACCAGAACATCCAGCTTATTGCTGCTGAGCAGGAAGAGCCAGAACCAAGAGTCAATATTGTGACTCGCAGCGGTGTTTCTACCAGTGGGACATCGCAGGAGACGGAAAAGAACACATGCCACGAGTGGGTGCACAGAGCTCCTAATAAAGCAACACCGCTCGACCTGCAGAAGAACAACCAAACATTTCAGGAAGCTAAGGCTTTCTTTGATGAACCTACGCAATCAGGATCGTAGGTACTACCGTCTAGGGGCGTACCGCAGCAAGCACCTTGTGGCGATAGCCTCGTACAGACATCGCAGGCTACCACATCGGGAAGATGCGACGAGGATGAAATGACAGGAAGTGTACATTCCTTCCTGCAGAGTTGTCTAAAACTTGTAAGAAATGAGCAAGCTATCACAGAACTTCAGCACATTATAGATCAGTCTTAGCCATCCTCTTCCGTGAGTAGTACACAGCGTGCTATTCATAATATTACGGGACATACAAGAACAAGAAGAGAGATGCGACTCACAGCGCAGGTTGGAGAATTTGAAATGGATGAGGTGATCCTAGATATAGGATCGGACGTGAATGTTCTGACTAAGCAGACATGGGAACAGATGGGTAGCCCTAAGTTAATCAGATCGCCTATCCATCTGAGATTAGCTAATCAGCAGCGTGTATCACCTCTGGGTCGGTTACCGCAGGTGCCAGTTGACATTGACGGAGTTCGCAGCTTTGCGGACTTTGAATTTATAGAGATCATTGGCGATAGTAGACCATATCCAGCAGTATTAGGCATTGATTGGGCGATCGGTAACATGGCCGTTATCGACCTAAAGAGAAGACAAATGATCTTTGAGGACGCGCAGATCCGGGTCATCGCACCGTTGGATCCTTTTCAGGGTCCTAGATATATTGAACCTATCCGAGTAGAGGAGGAGGCACGTAACATGGAGAGTCTCTATCAGATGACCACGAACTAGAGTGACTACATCAATCCAACCGCAGAAGGGAATATTAGTTGGCGATGCGACAACTCATGCGCATCAGATTCAGATGTTGGCTTAGAGAACTGGCAGAACAGACTTCACAAAGTCTCAGCGCGCAGATGCGCGTACTTGACTAAGTCACTGCGATGGATTGGCGCAGAGATCAATGAGATTCCATCCTTTCATGGTCTAACAGATATCCAGGACTTTCTTGAGCAATTTAAACAACAGATCCCTCACGAGCAGAGGACCGCAGCCATGGATCTTGCAGTACGAGCCACACTTGCAAGATGGTGGTATGCACATAAAGAGAACATCGCATCATGGGATGATATTAAGAGACTCATGGCGATCAGATTTTCTGTGGACGAAGAGTATGTCCAGCAGAAATACACAGGAGAGAGTGACCCCAGATCACACATTCAGATATGTGAACAGAATTGGTTGGACATTCCTGAGGATGAATGGGTTCACCGATTCATTCATACTTTGGATACAGTCCCAAGGAACTGGTATACAGAGACTGAACTGCGCAAAGGAACAACAACATGGCCACTTATGATAGACAGCTTCCTACTCACCTTCGCTTTTGAATCTGAGTATCCAAGTGTTGATCAGGCCCTACAAGTAATAAAGAGTAAGATACTTGAGGATTGTACCATATCAGTGTCAGCTCAACCTGAGTGGGCTATCCAGCTAAAAGAGGCGTTAGAGTGTTATAATTTTGCATCTGAACCAGAGGCGGAGGATGAGGATCCTTGCGACACCAACATCCCGGAGTTGGAAGGCACTCGCGATGTTGAGGGACCACAGTTAGAAACTCCAGCAATTGCAAAGCCCATCAAGATAAAAAAAATCAATATTGGCACAGACACAGAACCTAAGTTTGCCTCTATTGGAGACTATTGGAACGATGAAACAGTTGGACAGATTGCAGACTTGTTACATGACTATCAGGACCTATTTCCCACCATGTTCACAGAGATGAAGGGAATAGTCGGAGACCTGGGAGTCATGAGGATACCATTGAAGGAGGATGCTAGACCAGTGAAACAACGTCCATATAGATTAAATCCGCGATACAAAGAAAAAGTAAAGGATGAGATCGATAAGATGCTAGCAGCAGGCATCATTGAGCTTGTAGAAGAAAGCGAATGGGTTAGCCCCATGGTCGTACAAGAGAAGAAAACCAAAGGAGACATCAGGATTTGTGTCGATCTGCGCAAGCTCAATGATGCATCGCTTCACGATCCATTTCCAACACCATTCACTGATGAGGTATTAGACACCGTGGGAGGACAGGAGGTCTACTCCTTCACTGATGGCTTTTCAGGCTACCACCAAATCAAAATACATCCAGAAGATCGATCCAAGACCACCTTTGCAACAGAATGGGGCTCGTTCCAGTATACGGTAATGCCCTTTGGTCTTAAGAATGCACCAGCTATATTTTCTAGAGTAGTAGTTGTTGTATTTAAAGAATACATCCATAAGTTCCTAGAAGTATATTTTGATGATTGGACTGTATTTGGACTAATTGATAAGCACATAGGAGATCTAAGACTGATGTTAGAGAAATATAGGCAGTACCATATTTCTCTAAACTTGAAAAAATGTATAATTTGTGCACCATTTGGTATTTTGTTGGGTCACATTGTTTGCAAACAAGGCTTGATGGTAGATCCTGCAAAGATTGCCATCATTGTAAATCTTCCAGCACCCAACTCAGTCAAGCAACTGAGGACAGTACTTGGTCATGCCGGGTATTACAGAAAGTTCATCAAGGGCTACGCAAAGATTACAGCACCAATGGAGAAATTGCTAAAGAAAGATGTAAAATTCCTATGGAATGAGGAATGTCAGCAGAGTCTAGACACACTTAAAGAAAAGATGGTTACAGCGCCCATCCTAGTATTTCCAGACTGGACTAAGCCATTTCATGTACATGTGGATGCATCTGGCATCGCACTAGGGGTTATCTTAACGCAACCAGGAGAAGGGGATATTGATCATCCTATCGCATACTCCAGTAGAAAGCTATCAACAGCAGAAAAGAACTACACCACGACAGAAAGAGAAGGCTTAGATATGGTGTATGCGCTGCAGAAGTTCAGGCACTACCTATTGGGTGCCTCGTTCAAGATGTTTACTGACCATTCCGCATTGAAGTATCTGGTTAATAAGCCAGTGTTAGGGGGGATAATCTACAGATGGTTACTCCTCTTTCAAGAATATGATTTTGAAATCATTGTTAAACCAGGAAGATTGAATGCCGAACCCGATCATCTGTCGCGGATAGACTCAGGAGAAGATCCAAGTAATCTAGAGGACAATTTGCCAGATGCGCAGTTGTTTTCTATCCAGATCACAGAAGACTACTATGCTGATATTATTTACTTTCTCACTACAGGATTAGCGCCTAATGAGTTCACTAAGCAGCAAAAGAAGCAGTTGGTTGTTAAAGCAGCAGATTTCACCCTGATCGCAGGACACCTATACAAGTTAGGACCGGATGAAGTGTTGCGTAGATGTGTGATGCCGCATGAAAAAGACGCTATTATCAGAGAAGCACATTCAGGAACCGCAGGAGGTCATTTCGCAGGAAAGCCGACTGCGCAGAAAATCCTAGAGGCAGGATTATGGTGGCCTACGTTGCATAAGGACACCAAGGAATTTTGCAGATGCTGGGATATTTGCCAGAGGGTAGGAAAACCCTCGCGACACAATGAAATGCCGCTGCAACCGCAGGTTACGCTACGCACATTTGACAAGTGGGATATAGACTTTGTGGGTCCTATCAACCCACTAGGAAAACACACGGGCGCGAGATATATTATCATTGGAACAGAGTACCTCACCAGATGGGCGGAGGCCAAAGCAGTAAGAAATTGTGATGCTGCTACAGCCGCACAATTCCTTTTTGAGAACATCATCAGTAGATTTGGCTGCCCCGTAATTTTGATGAGCGACCAAGGCACACATTTCTTGAACCGCACCATTGAGGCCTTAACAGAAGAATTCCAGATTCAGCACCATAAGAACACTCCCTACCACCCACAGGCTAACGGTACGATGGAGGCCTTTAATAAGATTTTAGAAAACGCTCTTACTAAGATCTGCAACAGCCAAAGGAATGATTGGGACCTCAGAGTTAACGTTGTATTATGGGTGTATAGGACCACATGCAAGAAACTTACAGGACACACACCTTTCAGCTTGGTGTATGGACAGGAGGCTGTTATGCCTATGGAGTACATCCTTCCCAGTTTAAGAATCGCTCAGATTACCGGGATGACTGATACAGACACAGTGGAGGAAAGGATAGCACAACTGCTCGCCTTAGAGAAAGACAGATTCATCGCCGGATTCCATCAGAAAGTGCAGAAGGCACGAGAAAAAGCTTGGCATGACAGACACATTAAGAGTAAGACTTTCCAGATCAGAGACCGAGTACTCCTCTATGACAGTAAATTCATTAAGTTTCCAGGGAAGTTCAAGACGCATTGGCTGGGGCCATATCAGATACGCAAGTTACGGAGGGAGGTACCGTTCAGCTCAGCCAGCTGAATGGGGAGCTTCTTCCCACATGGATTAATGGCAGTAGGCTTAAGCTCTATTGCGATAGCCACCCCACCTCTTAGCCCTAGCTTAGCTAGTTTATGGTGGTGCAGATGTCCAGTGTAGTTGAAAGGAGGCATCGCACCGAGAACTAGTCTACACCGGCAGGTATTATAAGTATGAGGAATCGCATAAGGTCGGTTCATTTTGCGCAAGTTATCAGGGGCTTGCGGAATGCTTGTTTGTTTGCGCAGGTGATGCGGTGTTGCAGCGCAGCAATGCGATGTTTCCCCATGCCACGTACCCAGTTTTGCAACCGAAAGAGGGCCAGTCAAGTCACCTTCTGACAGGCAGTTAATGANGCAGTGTTGCAGCGCAGCAATGCGATGTTTCCCCATGCCACGTACCCAGTTTTGCAACCGAAAGAGGGCCAGTCAAGTCACCTTCTGACAGGCAGTTAATGAAGAGATGACCGGTATACCTTACTGTAGATTTGGCAGCAGCATAATTAAGTTTCCAGATTTGAAAAATCTTCGACGAGACCGGCGCCTGTACACACACGCTTCGAGGGAAACGTGATCGGATTTCAGCATTTATTGAGGATCGGATGACGGGTGTGGTCTCATCCAGGTAATCATTACGACCGACGGGTTCAGTCTAGATGACCGTTGCGTCCAGGATTGTGCCTTCGGCATAAAAGCAGGAATTGTTCATTCGAGAGGGTTACACTTGCAAAAACCCGAGAGCTATAGAGTAAGATGTTAAGAGTTTCCTGTGCAGAGTTCACCTTGTTCCAGAGTGCTGTGATTCCTAGAGTTCGAAGCCATTGCACGCCCAGGATTTTCCACCAAGTGGGTTCTGTCCGAGAAGGAACCTTTAGAAGACATGCTGAGACATTTCGACCCTGGTGGCCGTATGTCCGCTATGACAACGCCACCCAGGGTTGTGAAATTAGGAACATCACAGGTAAGACAATTTCTAAGGCTGAGGAATCAAGCGCAGGATGTAGAAGATGTCATCAAAATCTCTGCTAACGAGAAGAAGAAAGATGAGCTGATCACTGAAGATAAGAAAGCAGAGTAGAAGAACGACGAGAAGAAATCTCCCGCGAGAAAGAAAGTAAAAATGAAGAAAAGACGGCAACAGGAGAAGGCCGCCGACCTATCTGATAAGCTAAGAGAAGAACAAGAGATTGCTGTGGAAAAGAAGCAAAAATCTGGCGATCAGAGGCAGCGTGAATACCTGGAGCGACTTGCTAAGAAGGAAAGTGAAAGAGGACAGCAAACCCAGCAAATGGTAGAATTCCAACATANTGTGGAAAAGAAGCGAAAATCTGGCGATCAGAGGCAGCGTGAATACCTGGAGCGACTTGCTAAGAAGGAAAGTGAAAGAGGACAGCAAACCCAGCAAATGGTAGAATTCCAACATACAGACAAAGGCTTGTTCTCGGAACGAAATTCATGGTTTGTATCTCTTTCATATAGGGGGCTCCAGGCTGAGCGGCATGTTTTGAGAAGCCTGGAAGATACAGATTTATATCTTCCTTATAGCATGAGCTCTAACCCAGATAGAAAGGAGTTCTCGTAATACCAGGGATTTGAATCCTTATGGTAGGCACAGCGACAGCAGGTCTTGCAGTGGCAAGACTACGAGCATAACAATAAGGAAAGGTAAGAGAGACCTACGAACTAAGTTAATAGAAGACGCCAGTATTAGTCAATCTTTGCTTGACTCGGCACGAGAGCGTGTCGAAGTGACGCAGAAGGAAGTCGCAGGACTTCGAGACAAGTTGCAACGGACTTCACAGGAAGCCAAGGAGAAGCTACACTAGGAG
>LPNX010992252.1:0-12173 GCA_001517045.1 Pseudotsuga menziesii
ATTCCGAGAAAGAGTCAGGTTTATGGATTTGCTTGACCAGCAGGGGACCCACGCCAGCTAGCCTAACCAGCATGAACGTACATGCTGGATAAGCTCAGCCCCGTATATCTCCACGGAGTTCTCCATATCCATACGAGGAACGTGCCACTACAGTTTCGAAGAGAGTTCAACCTTCGACGGCAGGCTTTGGCAGGCTTTTGCAGATCGGATCCAGGCTGAGCGGATCAAGCCAGTACAACAGATCGGATCCATCCTCTAGCTTCCAACTCTTTCAATGGTCAAATTAATCTCGCCCAAATTCAAAGTGAACGTCCACCCAAAACGTGCCTGGGAAGAGGAAAAAAAATGCAGAGCAGGGTGCTCGAGAAGCCTCAGGTTGAAGCAAAGCAGTGAAGAACCCTAGGCAAGGTCACCCCATGAATTTGGGCACAATCAAGGCCAGCTCATCCAACCAAACGGTGCATTTCGCGGATTCCAGTGAAGCAAAGCAGTGAAGAACCCTGGGCAAGGTCACCCCACGTTGAATTTGGGCACAATCAAGGCCAGTTCATCCAACCAAACGGTGCATTTCGTGGATTCCAGGTACTTTTCCTGTATACTCCTCTGTCCCGAAATATTGTCCACTGTTTGCTGCAGTAAATTCATCTTTCAGATCAACCTTGCGTTTGAAGCTCAATCTGCAAAACCTCTTGTGAAAGGAAATTTCAGTTTTGCAATAATCCCAAGATTGAAACTTAAACAAAATAAAATTAAGCTAGTAATAACCATATTTGTCTTTGTTTTCTTTAAAAGATGCACGTAGATGCATGTTCAATCAAATTCATCACTGAAAACCCATCCTCTAAGTGGCCTTGGGGAATTTCTTAATCCAATAAAACTAAGGGGAAAAGAAATTAGAGGAACTCGGACCAATTAAGACCCTGGGGAGACAAAAGAGGAAGTGTAGACATAGAGGTGATCTTCCAATAGTTGTAACAAACTAGAGTTATCAAAGCATGGCATGAAGCTAAACAAAACGTTAAATGAAAGAACTTAGAAGCAATCAAACTTTGTACAGGACCAGTGTCCAAATACCAGTATTGAAAAATTCAAAATGCATTTAGAACTGCATATAAGGTATTACTCTTCAGTCTTCTATAAAAATTTCCGATTCATTTATCCCAGTCTGCCAACTTGGGAGAAAGGAATTTACAATCAATCTTGGTATAGATGTTGGTAAACCACATCTAAATGTAGAAAGAAGTGAAATGCATTACAGCAGGTTCCCTTTTTGACCTGTTTTTCCATCTTCATTTGTGAGGACATGCATCATTGTTATCAATATAGAGACAGACTCGCACATTCTGTGTCTTCGATCAAAAGCTAAACATCCTTTTCAAATGAATGTAAATAAGGAAAAAATCCACTAAATTGTACAAGCACCAAGCTACTCTGATGCCGAAGGCAATTTAAGCTAAAGGTCTGACAAGTGGAGAGTATGAGAAGACGTGGGTCAATTTCTAGATCAAGCTGTTATTCATGAAAATAATTTTTACATGGTACACCTAAGAAAAATGAATATACAAAAATGCATGCATCATGTCAAGAACATTAGTACAAATACTACTGACAACACTAATGAATTGTATTTGGCATAGTTCATAATCAGTTTTGTCCCGTGACTATCCTTTGAAGGTTGCATGTATACATCTTATCCCAACATGCATCAATGAGAGTAAATGCATATTCAGCATAAATGCCAAAACAATCTCATGTTGCAAGGAGGCAAGAAAAAAACATAAGAACAACCCCAAATTGTGGACGCCTCAGTTAAATGAATAAATGTAAAAACAACAATCTGCAAAAAGCAGAAAGAGATAGAGGGAGACAGGCCTCTAAAAACTCAGCCTTGGATTAGGATCTAGCATGTAAATTCGTATCAAGGAGCTAAGAGCCTTGCAAGTTCATCTAAAGACAACTTACCCCTTGGAGCATCATCATAAGAAAATGGCAGTTTCTCTTCCATCATTAGTATTGCTTTGAGCTGGCTTGCATCTCTCACCTTCATATGTTTTTATTTTCCCTTGTTTACCAACCTTTTTGGGTGAAATATTACGCTTAAAATATGGCCCTGGAGGAGAACTTTTTGTAAACATGATGGCTTTTTCATGAACAATGTTGGGATCCAAAACATTTTCATCTAGCAATAGCAATAGGACTCTACCTGAATCAATTGCTTGCTTCCATAAGACCTCAATATCTAAACTAACTCTTTCTTGTTGACCAATTTCTGTAGTGCTATTGACTACCAAATCATTTAAATCCACATCATCAAACATGCCATCCTCAACAAACATGCCATCCTCAACAAACATGCCATCACTCTCTTGCTCATCTGTTTGTTTTTCAGACAGTGGTTCTGACCAAAGCTCAGATTGTTCTTCGATAGTTTCTGCAAGTTCATCCATCACACTTGTTTTAGATGCTATCGAATATGATTCAGTTGATTTCATAGACGAATTAGAAGTCGGAATAAGACTAAATGAAACTTCATCGTCGGCAATGTTGGGTGAAGCATCACCATCTTCTGAAGCTTGCGTTAAGCCTGCATTAACTACTTCCTTGTCCTTGTAAAAGACCGGCACATCTAAAGACTGGGAACCATACAATGAATCCTGGCCAACACATCCTATGTCTGGATTTATGGCTGGTATGGTAACCATTGAATCAAGTTCTTCATCAGAAATAACCTCCATTTTGCTTGTTTCAATTGGCTCAAGTTCCACCTAAGAAGATCTCACATCTAATGAGCCATGACAATATTTAACTTCACCATTGACACCAGCATCTGCTTTTGTTACAGAAAATTGCAGTTCAGATGGTTTTTTCTAAATATTATGTCATTGCCTCTATCGTCTAAAGCTTCATCTATGTCTTTGGTTAGTGTGCAATTACTTTCAAGCATGCTTTCTTTGATGGGATCGGTGGCAGATACCAGGCATTCCACTCCATACTTGTCATCATATGTTTATATATAATAATAATTCAAGAATGAAATTAAACATGTTAGAGATTTATATAATAATTCAAGAATGAAATTAAACATGTTTTACTAGTTTATACTTTATAGAGATTTAAACATAACTGAACATTATTGGTAGATTTGCTTATCTTTCTTTTTTGTTTTCAAGTAATTGATAAATATGTTTTTGTTTATTTGTTTATTTGTTATGATAATTTGAAGTGATTTCTAACATTATAGTTATTTACATATTCATTTACAGGGAATTGAGAAAATGGAAGAAAATAAACATGAATGGGATGTAGTTATGAAAGGCACTAAACATGGTTTTTACTGTTTAATTGGTGATTGTGACAAAACTTTTACTCAGTCAAAATTATGTGGCCTCAATCACCATCGACTTATCATACATAATCTCCCTCCGATTCCCCAACAGCCAAGAGGAAGACAAAGAAATGAAAATGCTAAACGTGCATCAAAATCACCTAGTAAGATCCAAAGACAGAACCAAAAGTTGCAATACAATGTAGATGCAAGGTTGTGTTGTGCACGCAAGCAGGCATATACAAGATTTGTTAGTGAATAAATTATTTCTGCTGTAAGTATTTATTGGCATTTTTTTGTGTGTGCATGTTTTGATAACATGAATTTATTACTAAATTTATTGATTTTTTTGTCTGCAGTCAGTTGCTACGGTTGATGAACTAAATGATGCCTCAAGACATAAAATTAGTGAAAAAATGCATCGTTGGGAGCAAAGCCTACCTCGTTGGCGTAAAGACACAGCAAAGCGCATAGAATTTGCTTTGCAACAAAAAGGAACAATATGGATTTTTAATGGCATAGAAGAAGAAGAGCTAAATGGACATAGTCTTAGCATAAACTCTGGGGAAACTAGTATCAACAATGAGTACACAATTCGGTCTTTTTTCTTTTTTGCATGCATTTACTTTGAAGACATTTTAAGATAGATGACATTTATAGTTATTATTACTTGTATATTAATATCCCATTGTTATTGATATGCATAGCCTAATCAACAAAATCCTCTCGAGAGATCTCCATACAGTATGGTTGCTAAATATAGATCCAACAACTTGGAAACCCAAGGAACAACAAGTTGTGAACCACTGCGGCGTTCACCTAGATTTCAAGGGCTATTGGGGTAAGTATGTTTGGTTTCCATACTTACCTACATCACAACAAGCATATCAATTCTTATATTAGAACTTTTATAATGATAAGACGAAGACTAGATTTTTCTAATTTTCGAACTTTCTTTTGTTATTTTTCATTATATAGAGTTGTTTTTTTATTTATACATCATTTCTTATTTATGGTGCAGGTTTTGTTTTTGAAGCCATTACAACCATTTGAAACCTCAAAACATGCTTATAGGTTTGGGAAGAATGTGAATGAAACTGATCAAGTATGCATTTGTATTTTTTTATAGTTATTAACTTTTACATTTAATTTGGTTTGAGTTGCATACTAAGTATAGTTATTAACTTTTACATTTAATTTGGTTTGAGTTGCATACTAAGTGGATTTTTTCCATATTCACATTCATTTGAAAATGATGTTTAGCTTTTGATCGAAGACACAGAATGTGTGAGTCTGTCTTTATATTGATAACAATGACGCATGTCCTAGCAAATGAAGATGGAAAAACAGGTCAAGAAGGGAACCTGTTGTAATGCATTGCACTTCTTTCTACATTTAGATGTGGTTTACCAGCATCTATACCAAGATTGATTGTAAATTCCATTCTCCCAAGTTGGCAGACTGAGATATAATGAATCGGAAATTTTGATAGAAGAATGAAGAGATTACCCTATATGCAGTTCTAAATGCATTTTGAATTTTTCAATACTGGTATTTGGACACTAGTTCTGTACAAAGTTTGATTGCTTCTAAGTTCTTTCATTTAACGTTTTGTTTTGCTTCATGCCATGCATTGATAACTCTAGTTTGTTACAATTATTGGAAGATCACCTCTGTGTCTACACTTCCTCTTTTGTCTCCCCGGGATCTTAATTGGTCCGAGTTCCTCTAATTTCTTTTCCCCTCAGTTTTATTGGATTAAGAAAGTCCCTAAGGCCACTTCGAGGATGGGTTTTCAGTGAAGAATTTGATTGAACATTCATCTACGCGCATCTTTTAAAGAAAACAAAGACAAATATGGTTATTACTAGCTTAATTTTATTTTGTTTAAGTTTCAATCTTGGGATTATTGCAAAACTGAAATTTCATTTCACAAGAGGTTTTGCAGATTGAGCTTCAAACGCAGGGCTGATCTAAAAGGTTAATTTACTGCAACAAACAGTGGACAATATTTCGGGACAAATGAGTATATAGGAGAAGTACCTGGAATCCGCGAAATGCACCATTTGGTTGGACGAAATGGCCTTGATTGTGCCCAAATTCAACTTGGGGTTACCTTGCCTAGGGTTCTTCACTACTTTTCTTCAACCTGAGGCTTCTCGAGCACCCTGCTTTGCATCTTTTTTTTCTCTTCCCAGGCGCATTTCGGGCAGGCATTCACTTTGAATTTGGGCGAGATTAATTTGAGCATTGAACGAGTTGGAAGCTCGAGGATGGATCCGATCTGCTATACCGGCTTGATTCGCTTAGCCTAGATCCGATCTGCAAAAGCCTGTCATCGACAGTTGAACTCTCTTCAAAATTGTATTGGCACGTTCCTCGTATGCGTATGGAGAAGTCCGCGGAGATATACGGTAGTATGGGGCGGCAGAAAAATACACGTCTACGGGGCATGGATGGAGGTGGATGGAGGGCGACATCGGCATCATACACCATGGCGCTAGCGGCTTTCACATGCACGAGGGTCTCTTAAATAATCTGCTGCATGTAGAATATTGCTTGCCAAAATGGCAAGCAATTACTCTCTGAATACAGAGACTTTATTTCAGTGGTGGGACCCCATATAGAGATATCTCGGTTATGATTAAATCGAGATAGCTACCATAGAGGAAGACGCAACGTGAGCTCGAGAATGTCATGTCAAACCAAAACTAAAAACTAAAAAACAAGTGATTATACCACTAATCTGCTTGCCCGAATACAAAATGTCGAGGACATAACAATTGATTATACCACAAAGTGGTTAGTCCCATATATAGAAACAAAGAAAGTATATAAAATCAAGTTAAATGTAAATGAAAATTTATAAAAAATAAATTGTTTTTAAGAAAATTTGTCAAATTAAATTGATTTTATAAAAACAAGATGAAAAATATAAATTAATAGTATTAAAAATGAAAACATAAAAATTACAATTTTTTATTTTATAGTATAAATAAGTCAACAATGTCATGTAAAGGTGGTTAATAACAGAATTTGTCCATTTAAATTAATTTTATAAAACCATGATGAAAAATATAAATTAATAATATCACAAATGAAAGCATAACACAAAAAAATTACAATTTTATTTTGTCAAATTAAATTGATTTTATAAAAACATTTAATTGATTTTATAAAAACATGATGAAAAATATAAATTAATAATATTAAAAATGAAAACATAAAAAAATTAAAATTTTATTTTATTTTATAGCATAAAAACTCAACAATGACATGTAATATTACATTTTTTTGTATAGTATTAAAAAGTCAGCAATGACATGTAAAGTTTTAGAAAATTTTATTTTATATTACAGTTTTTAATTTTATGTTTTATAAATAAAGTCATATTGTCCTCATTTAATTGATTTTATAAAAACATTATGAGAAATATAAATTAATAATATTAAAAATGAAATCATAAAAAAATTACAATTTTATTTTATTTTATAGCATAAACACTCAACAATGACATGTAATATTACATTTTTTCGTATAGTATTAAAAAGTCAGCAATGACATGTAAAGTTTGCTATTAACACTTTTAGAAAATTTTATTTTATATTATAGTTTTTAATTTTATGTTTTATAAATAAAGTCATATTGTACTGAATTTGGGATTTATGTCGCATTTATAAAAAAAATTATCAAATGATCAGAATAAAATTTTGAAAAACATGAGAAAACTTTATAACATGAAACTGAACTAATATAAGGTTAAAACACTTTGACTTGAAAATGACAAGTATACTCCCGACTTTGCAAAAGGACTAATAAGTTTCAAATAAAAGGTAAGCATATAAACAAAACTAAAATTATATTGACTAGAATTGGCACAGAAAATCCCTGATTAGGCACTGGAATATAGACAAACTTAATAACTGGTTGCATAAATGGGAGTGGCTGTTGGACAAATGAGAAGTATTTGACGCATTTTTACTTGAGACAAGGACAAAAGCATATTTACGTTAAGTATTCAAATTTTGTTTGAAACTACTGCGGAAAACAAACAAAACCGTATGGGTATCTTCAATAAAGATTAGTATCACTAAGTATAAGCATACCTGAAAGTGAATACTCCCTAATATTGGAAGACCACAAACTCTGCTCTGACATAAGAAGGTGGAAAAGATTGAACAGAGGATTTGATGACACTGGCAATTTCACAAGTCAAACAGCGTCTAAAAGATCATCAATTTTACATGTGCTATCTAGAGTCATCTATGTAAGGAAAAATTCTTTATGAGGCTTTTGCAGCATGAGTCCAATATTCCCACAAAAGAACTCCCAGCTCTAAAAGATCATCAATTTTACATTGTGCTATCTAGAGTCATCCAAGTATGGAAAATTCTTTATGAGGCTTTTGCAGCATGAGCCCAATATTCCCAGAAAAGAAGAATTCCCAGCTCAAGAAAAAGTGTATGGAAAGTGTATTTTGCATCTGCTATCTAGAGTCATCTAAGTATGGAAAATTCTTTATGAGGCTTTTGCAGCATGAGCCCAATATTCCCAGCACAAGAAAAAGTGTAGATGTCCATGGTTTTTTTTGTTTGTTTCATCAGCGATCACCGTACATCATTTTTCTTGTTTCTTTTTTTGTTTTGTTTGATGCTTATTTTTTTCTCTCTTTTTAAAAAAAAACTTTACAAGTTTTTATTTTTATTTTTCATGTTACTTTTTCTTTCTCTTTTAAAGAAAACTTCACAAGGAAATTCAAGGGATGCTTCCCCACTTCTTGGATGGCATTCCTAGTAAACCTGTCAGGAAATTCAAGGGACGTCAAGAAATTCAAGAGATGCTTCCCCACTTCTTGGATGACACATATTTGTGGATGACATTCCTGGTAAACCTGTCAGCATAAACTAGTGTACCTGATCCAAAAGAATTCGAACTGAGCATCTGCTAACATAGAACTAGCCAAATTGCCAGCAAAATAGATAAGAACTGGTTTAGCTAAACCCTTGGGCTATGTTTCATGTTTACTTCCAAGTTCTAACCACTCTCTGATGATTTTTATTTATTGTAATCCTTTGTTACAAGTACAATACATTGTTTGCTGACACATGTTAGATAAATATCTCTCTCTTTCTTTCTCTCTCACTCATGCAAAGACACATTCACGTACTCATAATTCAAACAGTCGACGAGTTTTCAACCTTTCTAAAATAACTTAAGCAGAATTACAAATAACCAGAGTTCCCAGCAAGAAATTTTTAGACTAATGGATTTCCCATAACTTCAAACAATAGATAATAAAAGACATTAGATAGTGTGTAAGACGTTTCACTTTAGCTATAATCTGCATATATAAAAATAGAAATTGAGATGGGAAGAATATGTTATTCCATCCCTCTTCATTTACAACTGCTAAACTACAAGCAGGATTTTGCCAATATGTGTGCTGGATTCCATAATCCTGTGGGCCTCTGCAGCTTGTGACAAGGGAAGTGACTTGTAAATAATGGGCTTCACTTTTCCTTCTTCAAATGCAGGCCAAACATTCTTGTGAACGTCAGAGATGATTTGTTCTTTGTTCTCTGAAGAGCGAGACCGCAAGCCCGCACCTGATTTCAAAAGCACATTAAATTGTTATAAAGCCATTTCCAATAATACAAGTATCGAAACAAAGTAAACCAGAAAGGCATGCAGCTGCAACAAGTCAGCCCTCCCATTATTTCCCAGAAGATTCTTCATCATTCAACTAGAAAATAAGACTACCTTGGATAGTCAAGCGCTTTCCAAATATAGTTGCTAAGTTGATCTGTGCAACAGAACCCCCTTGAAAGCCGATGAGAAATAATCTCCCATCGAGACCCAAGGCATCTAAATTCCTCTGAAGATAAGAACCGCCCATATTATCTAATATTACATCAACACCTGTAACAAACATTGATTGGATTTGGTAAAGAGATTTGTTTCTGTGCAAGACAAAAGAAAAGTATCCGTGTATCTAAGTATTGACCTTTTCCTCCTGTTTCTTCTTTTACACGTGCAACAAAATCTTCTGTTTTGTAATTTATTGCCACATCAGCACCAAGCTCCTTACAACTTGCCAGTTTTTCCTCGCTTCCTGTACGCCAAATACTCACATTTCTGCATAACTCAAAATTGAACTGGTACTGAATACAGATACATTGTTAAAATAACTGAACAAAGGTCAATTACCAGCTGTAACAAACACTCTTGCTCCATAATACTTGGCTATTTGAATAGTAAACGTTCCAATCCCACTGGAGCCTCCATGCACCTGTGATATAAATAACACATTTTATCTCCGATTTCATTCAAGCAAATTAAGATTGTTTCCTTTTCTTTTAGATCGGTGCCGGCAAAGTTTTACAGACTTTTTCTAAAAATGCAAGGATGAGGACTAAGTGAGAACCATTGTAATAAAGGCCAAATTCTTTAACTAGCTTTCGTTGCACCTTGAGGACAAAGCAATAAAAGGAGCCACCGCCATGTACATAAGCTGACTATATGAAATGTGAAATCAGTCCTTACATAGGATGAGAAAACGCACTAGGAACAATTGTGGTAACCTCCACTACATATTTAAGCAGAAGGACATACCAATGGCCATCTGGAGCAAATATTTGTGCAACAAAGACACCTCTATGTTCGACAAAACATAAAGACAGTTAACGATATTGCCAAGTAGGTCTGGTGATAAGTATCTGTCCCCTATTTGGATTATAAAAAGTATTCAATTCAATCCGCATAAACTACAATGTAGACTTGTTATGACCCTAACGAGGTATACAGATGGTCAAATGTACATGTAAATAGTAAGTCAGCCTGGTAGTAGGCCTACTAGGCATACATGAGCAATAGGCGAGAATGTCATATATATATTTAGGTCTATAAAAGCCATTACAGCCATTATTGTACACACTGTCTGCATTGGGATTATTTGGGAATTCTTTCTGCACTGTGTGTGTGCACTTGGATTATTTGGGAATTTTCCTAATTAATTGGGAGTTCTCCTAATCAATGAGCTATTCTATAGCTTATCATAATATTAATTTGGGATTTGTGTTCAACCATAACTTTGGATAGGGCTACCAATTCAATGAGACTTGAAGGGTTAGAAAGAACACAGACCGCACTATATCTAGTCAAAATTTCAGAATCCAAGGTGCCAAGATCGCCAAGTTATAGTCAATACAAGTTAGGGTTTTTATTCGATCCTAAACATTTCTAAAACTAGCAAGGTACACAAAATCAGATATATCTAAAGATTGGAAGGTCCAAGTTCAGTAACATGGGTGACATGTGAAAAAAGGCATGACAAGCTGTTAAAGATCCAAAATTAATATTTGTTAGGGCTAAATTCGCAGTGTTATTGTTGTACAACCTCACTTTCTTGATAAGGAATATAATTATTCAAGATTTATGGATTGCAGTATCTGAGTTTAAAAACATCTCAACATTTCAAGTGGACACTCCACCCATCATCAAGGATCAGGAGAAAGTTGAAAGACAAAAGAAAAGAGTGAGACCAAGGAATTCTCATATGAAGGAGATGGAAATTAGTTGTTAGAATATGGTTAGAAGTAATTACGGAGAAAAAGTAAGTCAGCACAAAGAGAAGACAATGAGGCAAAACAAAAAAGATTTTCATTTTTTAATAATAGTAAAATATTAGATAGGAAGAAGTCAAAAGAAAGAAAAAAGAAGAAAGATAGGAAACAATAAAGGATGGACATGGGGAATCACAACGGATAACCAAAACAAGTAATATATATATATATATGAGAGTAAAAGGTTAAAATGATGACTGGAAGTTGGCTCGAAATGAAAAGGAAGAGGAGAGATTAGGGGATGATTAAGAAAAGGGGGTGGGGGAGAGATTTCCTGATATAAATCTAGGCTAAGATGGTCTAAGATAATAATTTAAAAAATAAACATGAAGATCAGATTGGAAAGCAAGGAAAAGGATCTAGGAGAATAAAAGACTGAAGAACTAAGGGGCAAGGATGGACTCTAGAGAAAGACAAAGGACAAGGAAACAAGGAGAGGTTACGCATAAAGGCAAGATAAATGCAAAGGAGAGAAAAAGATCAAAAGAGGAAAGGAGAACCATAGGATGATTAAGGATGAGGAAATTAGGAAAAAATATGGAGGATAATAAAGGATGAATTAGGGATGTAAGCAAGAAAATGGGGTTAATGACCAATGCTATGGATGAAGGGTCTCCAAGAATGACTAGGCTTATAACCATCCTCGCAATTAAAATTGTTTTGTTTTTTTCCTATTTCAAGAGCTTCTCTAATGAGTTGCAAACACGTGCACAACTCCAAGCAACATATTTGTTTTGACCAAAACAAAATCCTTGCATCTACCTCCCATTACTTTTTGGGCCTCATTAGAATTCTTGAAATAGAAAAGCACCAATCATGTGCATGGTTATAAGCTTAGTCATTTTTTAAAACCCTTAATCAATAGCCTTGGTCATTAACCCCATTTTCTTGTTTACATCCCTAATTCATTCTTTATAATCCTTCATCCTCTTTCCTGATTTCCCCATCCTTAATCATCCTATGGTTCTCCTTCCTCTTTCCATCTTTTATTCTCCTTTGCATTCTTTATGCATATCCTCGTCCTTTAGCAACCTTATCCCTTAAATATTTCGTTTTAGTTCTCCTAGATCCTTCTCCTCACTTTCCAATCCGGTCTTCATGAATTTTAATTTTACTTTAAATTCTTATTTCATTAGAGGAAATTTGGGGTCTAAAATGGGCCTTATAAGAAAACGTGCCAAAATAAGTTTTTGTGAGTTGGAATTCAAGAACCAATAGAATTTCAA
>LPNX010992252.1:22185-40975 GCA_001517045.1 Pseudotsuga menziesii
CCAACATCTAGGAGCCTCCTTCACCAGTTCACGCCCCTCCTCAGCAGGTTGCGCCTTCCACATGTGTGGGCTTGTTTGAGGGTTGATTTCAGTGTTTTCAGTTAGAGTGGGGGAGCCTTGCTTGAGTGGAGGCCTCCCCTCACTCCCGGTCCTCCGATTTAGGTTTGGCTCTACTGTTAGGTGGTCAGGCTGGTTAGGTTATTTGGTTTGGTTTTAGGGTTTTAGCACTCTCTCATTGTATAAATAGAGGCTCTTTCAGCTCTATCAGGGTGGATGATTGATGTAAAGAACCTCTGGTAAAATATTGTAATGCTTGTTGCTCTTATGCAACCTATTTTGTAATAAAGAAAGGCTTTGGAGGCTCATGCTGTGTGGATCCTGGGTGCATATGTTCTGGCTAATGAGGTGAAATTGTTATAGTTTCTTTGCTTTTGATAATGTGTGGGTATTAATACATGCTTTAGAAGGGTTCTATAAGCACGTAGGAATAGGTATTTGTAACTTTCAAGTTACCTATTTATTTCATTTCCTTTCAAAAGCCTCAAAGAGCATTGTTTTATTCAGCTGTATTTCATGCTTTTGAGATTTGATTAGTAAATAATACATGTTTTAACCCCCATGTTGCCAAGTGTGTAAGATTGTATTTGCAGATAACGTCATTGTACCAAGTAAGAGGTTGAGCTAAGTTGCATCTACTCTTCTTGGAGCAAAGCATCTGTACCTAGCAGCTGCATGCCATTGGGATCCAAAGTGATTTCAAGGATTCAAGATCCAAGTGGTTCATCTTCTCCATTCAGCCTAAAGTCAAATTTTCTCATTATATTACCTTTATATTTGCAAATAGTATCTTGATCTATAAAGTAAATCTTTTGCATCTACTTGCTTCCATTTCTAGATCTAGGAAGTGTTCTTTCTCTTAGATCTAGCTGATATTTGAAGCAGCACAAGGTTCCTATATTTTGCTCAAATGCTAGGTGTATTTTTGTAGTATATTCTATTGTTTAACCCATCATTTTGCAGGTAAATAGCTCGCTGGTTTTTTCTCTCTCTATGATAGGTTAAGCGAGAAAACTTGCAAAAAATTAAGGAATTAAGCTGCAAAAAACCTCCCATTGTTCCTCTTCTTAATCCATTTTCTACCGGTCGCTTTGCTTCGTTTCTTTTACCTCTTCTTCATCGCTGCCCCGTTAGTATTCTTTTTACCATCCATTTTTCTCTTTTTTGGACAGCCCTAGTGTGCCCTAGCTTTCTTCCCTTTTTTGCCTCTTTTTGCCCTAGTTTTTGGGCTTTCTTTAACCTTGTTTTTGGCCATTTCTTTTACTTTTTGTTCGCTGTCCTGTTTTTCATTTTTTATGACAGCCACTTATTTCCTCTTTCACTGCCCCGTTTTGTTCAATTTTGTTCGTTTTGTTCAATTTTGTTCATCCCTTAGCTTCTTAGTTGGCTGCCCTGTTCTCCCCTTTCTTTGGTTTTGACTCTTGCTTAGTTTGTTTGCCTTCCTTCTCTCATCTTCTATTGTTTCAGCTCTCTTTCCTTTGTTATTTTTACTCTCTTCAAACTTCTTCCCTTTTCCCTTTTCAAAGTTTAATAAAAGATCTCAAAAGTAAAAATACAAGGCACTCTCCTTTTTACAGGTTATAATATTTGTAGAGTTACTTTACCTTTATTTGAAAAGTCCTTTCAAGGATCAGATTCCTTAAGGCACATTGTATAAAGTTTAATAAAATATCTTTGTTTGAGTGGGGTTTTTAAGTCCCCACTCTCTTCCTCCCCCATTTGGGGAGGCTTGTGTTGTGTGTATGCTCTGATTAGTGCTAGTTTTCATCATTCATTACATCTCATGCTTAAATCACTAATTGTTAATTCACCACTTCTAAGTTGATTACTCAGTTTAATTGTTTATCTTTCTAAGTTAGTGAACTACTTAAATCTCTTGAATCACACCATAAGGTGGATCAAGAATGCTCTCTGTCGGAGAGTTTAAGCAACTAATATGATCTTGTGCTTGTTTAATCAATTAATAATCCATAAGTAAGACTCGAACTTGCAGAAACACAAGTCAAGAGCACTCTCTATCGGAGAGCATTTTAGATTTGCATAATCCCTGCATTAGCTTCATATAGATTAGCAGCTTAGCTAAGTCTCTTGAACCACGGTCATAAGATGAGGTTAAAAGCGCTCTCTGTCGGAAATTTTTAATTAATTAACTTAAATAAAATTCGCAACTCACACCCCTCTAATTAATTAACCCCCTTTCCTCCTTGCCGGAGTATGCTCTGACCGATCTTAGATCGGAATACGTAGAAATGGCATTGGACCTCTAAACCCCACAAGAGGAACTTAACTAAAAACTTTTCCCCCCAACGCACCGGCGTCTGAGGCATGTGGGCAAATTCCAAGTGTGGGCGCCGGGCTACCTAATCTGGGCACTGGTAGTTAAGTTATTGAACACTTACCTTTGATCCCAGACAGGTCCGTCATGTCTTCGAACGGAGCCACTGAAGGTATACCGGTTAGGACATCCAGCTACCATAAGTGAAGATCACAAGTAAAAACTCTTAAAACTCACCAAGAGCACTTGCAAAACCTAACATTCACTGGCATCTTTTGGGATTCACATCATATTTACACTCGAAGCATCTCTGATAAGTTGACTCCATAGGCACTGGACCTATCTTTTACGCATTGTTGATAATCTGGGCCATTTGTCCATCGAATGTTTGATTATAAATCATATCTGTGAATGCTTTATCTATTTCGTGAAGTTCTCAAATATTTGTCTATCTTTCAATTCCGGTGATAGCAACGTGGATTGCTTTGTCTTGTGTTCAATTCATCACATTAATCATTTTAAATCACAAATAACTCCTAAACAACACCCATCCATATCCGAAACATCTAAAAATTAACTTAAACATTGAGCCATAGAAAACTCTTTGTTAGGGACTACCCCCCATGGATTCGTTAGGAGTTACACTAAACGGAGGAGCTAGGAGTAGGTGACAGTACCTAGCTCTGTGCTTGCCCCCAAAGTCACACCTCTCCCACTTTCCCAAGTGAGGAGACAACTTTCGGAAGATTTTTGCTGCTGATGTGCAATCGGCGGACAACAGAGAGCAGGAACCAGATCTGTGTGGAGTCACATAAGATCTATCAGATCTGTGAGATTGGTGACTAGATATGAGATAGATCTATCAGATTTGTACAAGCAGGCACTAGATCTGTGACAAAGCAGGGTGTTGTTTGTTCAATGAGGCATATTCTTCAGAGTTTGAGGAGAGGGTGCCTTGATCATTCAAAGATTGAGTGGCAGTCATAGGGCATTTCTTTTGAGCAGACAGAAGACAGTCAGAGGGGTGCACTTCCTTAGATAGAGATCTTGACTTGATTCCATCAGAGGTCAAAGCAGAGCAGAGGACGCAGTTGTCAGATTGGTCATACATGCCAGAGGGGCGCATTCCTTCAGAGACAGTTGTAGTTGTTAAGTTTTGAGGGTTTCTCCCAAAGATCTTGCACACTTTCCAAGGCACCAGGTTCTTTTGTTTACATGATAAAGTTGACTGTGATCATTTCACAATTTCTCTGGCTTAGATTATAGAAAGGCCACCTCAGATCTGTGAGAGTGAACCCTATATCTGTGAAAGAAAGGGTTCTTGCATCTAACCAGATGATGGGAATACAAGAAGTGTTCCTTAGGGTTTCAAAGAAGGGCTCACGCATGCAAAAGAGGGAGTTAGATGAGTTGAATTCTAACTCGAGCCAGGAAGTTCTTTGAAAGAGGCGGGAAGGATGCATGGACCAAAGCAAAGAGATTTACAATTAGTATCAGCTTTGGTGGATGAGGAATATAGTATGGTGTTTTGAGATGGACAAAGTCTTCTATATTCAGAGGGAGTGACCTTGGATGCAACAGTGAGGCTTAGCGTCAGACAAGGCACATTGTACAGGTTGTTGTGTCAGCCTATGGTCAACTTTAGAGAGATTTTGGAGCAAAGTTTCAGGGGGAGTCTGAAACATGGATCAATGTCAGAAACACAGAGAGAGCATGAGGCTTCACTCAAGATGACATTGATGGAGGAGGTATCAGGAGTCCTCTTCATACCAGGACTAAGAGAGAGTATACTCTCAGTGTCAGCATTAGATGATGGTGGGTTCTCTGTAGTGTTTCAGAGACTGTTGATATTCAGCTATCCAGAGGGAGCTGATCCAGTGTAGATGGATTACCGAATTAGTGGAGAGTATATGGTGCAGGGAAGACCTACTTCGGGTACAGCTGGGTGGTTGTTAGAGTCCTCATGAGACTTTGAGATGGAGTTGGAGCAAGAAGCTCCCAGTTTGGATGATCCTTTGGACAGTCAGTCCACTGGGTAGAGATATGAGCGAGATGCTCATTCGAGTACCAGCCAGAGATTGAGTTGGTATGAGATGACTGAGATGGACTTAGCTCAAAAGCGAGCCGAATCCTCTCAAGGCAGGGAGGTCAGGTACCGGTCAGTTGATCTGCTTGATGATAGCTTCAGAGATTGGCTGCAGCAGAGACTCAGAGGGAGTTTGAGCACAGGATCAGTGATTTGGTCTGAGAGAAAGCAAGAGGCTCCTTCCGAGACCACTAGGATGGAGGAGGATCAGAGTACTACAGGTCAGAGGGCAGCAGAGGTAGTCACGACATATGTGGCATTTACTGCAGTAGAGGACTTGTTGGATCCAGGCATCAGTTGTGGTCGGACATCCCTCGTTAAGAGGGAGTGTTGAATTATGGGGTAACTCAGGATGTCCTCCATGCAGACTTCCTAGCATGGAGGCACTTATCAGCTCAGGCAGGAGGGTAGAGTGTGAGATGCACTCTGCCATGTGTCATGGATCCAGCAGTGGAGACATGCAGTGTATCTAGTCACTTTTCCCAGTTACATGCAAAAGTGCATGCATGCAATTTTTAATGCAATTTGATTTTTGGCACCAAAAGTGAAATTAGGGTTTGGTGACCTAATTTCAAGTTGACTTATAAAAAGGCACTAGGGGTGCATAAGTCATTCATCTTTTGTGTGTATCAGGAGATCAGAGCAACTGTGAGTAGCAGTTGACCAAAGGAGGGGTGCCATCTGAGATAGCTGGGGGCACATTCCTGAGGGCAGTGAGAGATCAGATTCTCAAAGAGTGAGGAGATCCATCTTCAGGTCAGTGAGAGAGAGAGTCACCACTGTGCATCTTCAGAGACTGAAGAGCAGCAATAACAGCAGAGTGAGCAGCTGGAGGAGGACGTGAGCAGCAACACGTCACATGTGTGGGGCGTGAGGGAGCTGTTGCACATCTGCTGAGGGGCGAGAGAGGGTCCAGATTGTTGTGGGTTTTCTTCAGTGACTGAGGAAAGACCTTCTGTGATCAGTCAGAGTCAGACTGATAGCATATCAGTTGAGTTGTGCCTCTGAGGAGTGAGGACGCAGCTGTACAGCTGGGGAACGTTTTCAATGCTGGAGGATGTTTTTCTACTTTCAAGTTTGAGCAGAGCAGAGCAGATAGCTGAGAGAGCATTCTTCAAAGAGAAAGATAGAGAGCACAATGTTCAGTGACTGACAGAGTTTGAGTTGAGAAAATCCAGCGTGAGGGTGTGCTGCTGAGGGCGCATTTTCCAAGGGCAGCAGTTGCAGCTGCTGCAAATCTAGGGGTTTGGCCCTTCAGGTTCAACCACTTGGATCTAAACTCATTTTGTACCTCTTCTATATTTATTTGTTTGCTTTGGGCTCGAGAAAGTAGAAACCCCACAGTTTGCTAGTTTTCCCCATTGGGGTTTCCAAGGTAAAATTCCGTGTCTTGTGCGATTGCCTGATTGTGTAAGGATTTTCATGTGCTGCAAGTTCCAAATAGATTTGAAGTGTAGTTCATATTGGTTTAGTGAATTTTGTTGCCAGGTTGATTATCCTGCTTCTCGGAGCGAGTGGAGACCTCTGAGAAAAACTAATATCATCCACGAATGGGTTGGTGGGGAGTTTGGTAGGTGCGCATCTCTCTTCTGAGTGGTGGCGCCTTCTCTTGGCATTCAGTCCCTCAAATTACTCAACCAACTCATGTTAACTCACGTTCACTCCAGTTGTTTGGTGCACCCCGCAGGGGTTTGTAAAATCTATAAAAGCAAGGCCTTCTTCCTCATTCATGGACAAAAGAAAAGAACCTTTGCTCTTGTAATGCTCTGTAATTGTTTATCTTATGAATAAAAGTAAAGACTTTGGAGGTCCATCGTGTGCAAGATCCTTTTCATGGTGAATGTTGGTGCTTAATGAAGTGATATTAGCTTAGTTTTACTTCTTCATATGCTAATTGTGGTATCATTTCTAGGTTAAAAAGGCTATCTTTAGTCCATAGAGTAAGCATTTGAGGTTTTCAAGTTGCTTGCTTGTGTTTTAATTAGCTAAGACTAGAAAGTAGCATGCTGTAGTCAGTAATACTAATGCTCTTTTCCTCTTATTTAAGTTATCACATTGGATTTTATTCCTTTTTGTTTGAAGTTTTATAGCTTTGCAAATCGCCACAAGTGAAGGAGAACTTGGAGCTCGGCTGCTTCCTCTTTCTCTTCACTTCCTCCTGTTTGAGATCCAATGCTTCTTATGCCGCAGGAACTCTTCATTCTTCACTACATTTAAGCTAGAGCTTGAGATCCTTCTTTCTTCAAGAAAATTATTCTCTCTTTCTCTTGGTTACTTTATTATTGCAAGTAAAATTAAATCTAGAGTGTTTATCATTCCTCTTTACTTGCATATGTTTAGATCTAAAAGATTGCAAGTTTTTATCTCTAAATACTAGATCTAAATCACTAGTTTCTTTTGTACTTAAAAGTACCAATTTTACAAGTACTTAAGTAATGTATTTTTTATGTATTTTTAAAGCATTATAATACCCACTAACTTTGTGTTATCACCAACCTTGTAGTTGCCTATGTGAGGTGGATCCAAGATGAATGGTAGAGGTACAAGCAACTAAGAAGGTAGAACCAAGACTACCTAGACTCCCAAATGGATGGTGTTGCCGCCTAATTCGCACCTCGGGTAACGTGGCAGAAATCTTCAAGCCACTGGGTGCAACCTTGGGGGCAAGCTCGAGCCAAGTGCTGTCACCTAATACTCAGCTCCTCCGTCTAGGCCAACTCCTAGCGACACCAAGGGGGGTGGGCCCTAATGAAAAGTAAAATCTAAGGTTTTTACTCTACGAGAGAAGTAGTTAATTCTAGGAGTTTTAATATGGAATGGATGAATTTAAGAAATTACCAATTACTGCCAACACAATTTAACCTTAGCAACACCTTAACTCAAATTAGATACACGAAATTCAATGACACATTGTGAGATTAACTTATTCAAAAAGGAACAGAAAAGACCAGTGCCAAAATGAAAAAAGTGCTTGCAAAAGGGGGTTGCTAGTGTAGTCTCAGTGAAAGTATTGCAGTGTCTTGGTTGGTAAATTTTAAATTATTAAATGAATTGATTAAGGAATGGGTAAATTGTGGGTTTGGCCCAACAAGTCAAGTCCCTTCGAACTGAGTGCTAAAGCAGTAATACCAAGTGTCCAACAGGGCGAGGATAGACCTGCTTAGAGTAGCCCCCTGACTCTGCAATGATTACTCTTTGCAACCTCCCGAGTTCTCAAGAAAATTACTTGTGTGGATTTTCCTATTAGATCTAGTAACTCGTATCCCTTTCTGATACAGCCAACTGATCAGACAAGCTGCAGCGGTGTAGAGCATACGGGGAAGGAGTCTTGGTTTATTTTAATTAAAACAAGTTTTCTGATTTAGAAAAAAGATAAAACCCTGCAGTATCTTTCCAAATTCAGTACTTAGGCAAGCCCTTATCCACAAACCTGTACTCGGGAAAGCGAGGGGGTTTATTTTAACTTAGCAATGCATAACAAAATTGTTTTTGTTTTTTAATTACTACACTGCTCAAATCTTTTCCCTTATGGTACTTCGGTATAGCGCAATGGGTAAGTATTCAGGTTACTTTTGCACAACTTAAACACAGCATGAAATGATATTAAAAAAAGGACAACTACGCTACTAGCATATAAGAAAATAGAAAAGGACACCGACACAAATCCCCCAAGGGGGATGGGGACCGGGCTCTACTGAGCCTACTCAAACTTATTTTTATTAGTAGGTTACAATGCTTCAGCAGAGAATTCTCTTTGGTCCTTGTTATCTGGGATCCAAAGGCTTACAACATGCAAAGGAAATAGGCCCAACTAAGGGGAAGGCCTCCTGGGAGCTCCGGATGTTCGAAAAAGCTAATTTCGGGCAGAGTTTCCCTCTTTTTTGATGGGCCTGCTAAAAACCAGCAAGCATATGTCAATGAAAGATGCCCAAAAACACTTTGGAAGTGTCTTTGGGCAGCATGCAAAAATTTACAAAAAAAAAATCTAAGTAACAACTGATTACCAAAAAAAACAAGGAAACAACTAAGTGAGGTAAGCTGGAAAGCTTGCCTTCTTAGGATCTTTGCTTGCCTCTTGAGAAGAATGGCAAGCAAATCTTAAGCACAAAATGCTAGATCAAACTTTAAATGCATAGAAACTCTTTCAACAAGCTTTTTTTTTTTTTTTTTTTTCAAAATTTTTAAACTTGCGGAGAAAGGGAAAAATAACTAGATCTAGAATTTTAAATGTACCTTTGAAGCAGACTAGAAATAGAAACTTTTAGACATCAGACCTACCTTTGATATGACTTTAGATGCTAGATCTAATACGGAAACGTTTGAAACCGAAAGAAAATTTTAAGAAATTTGTGGATCAAAAGTTTAAAAAAACCAGAGTAGAGCAAGCAATAAAGGACAGAAAAAGCTTCCTTGGTGAGATCAGAGGGACAGAGCTTATTTTCAGATTTTACTGAAGGAAAGGTAGAGCACATTCGCTCATCAATACTCCAGCATTAGCTTTCTGCAAAAGATTATCAATACTAGCAATGGGGATTAAAAAATACCTGTGTAAACCGAAAGAGACTACAACAACAATGTAGATCCAAGCATGAAATCATACATATATCAAATAGTCTTCCTCGACTTGCAATAAAAGAGTAACCTAACAAGAATTACTTTTTATCTCTACAAAAATACCATTTCCTTCCGAAAGCAAGTTAATCCCAAACATATGCAAACATGAAAACAAATACAGGTTACCTCACAAATGTAGAGTGAGCTCTATCCAAACATCCATAGATCCCACATAGAAATTGCCTCCAAAGCCTTTTATTCACAATACTTCAAGAAAACTATTACAATATTACAAGCAGAGGTTCCACCTTTTGATCCTTGAACAAAGGAGAAGAGACCAGCTTATATAGGAACAGGGAGACCCAGGGGGGCCTCATCAATACTGAAAATGAAGTCAGAGTATAACTGTGCTTGGACTGAGTTGAACAGAGAAGGTGATTGACACCTCTCTCACCAAACTCCTCTAATGAACCAAAAACTGCCAACACATGCCAAGCATTTACCAAGATCAAATCGTAAGCCACGATTTCCTTCACCCGATTGTACGGCTATATGCGACGTGAGCTCCAATGTGCTAAAGTTGACGCCACCATGATTTAGACCAAATCGCATATGATACACCTACCTTAGATTATATCTAAAGTCCACAAATGACACGCGATGGAGGGGGTCCACTTCTTAATGCTTATTCGCTATACCACATAATGGTTAGCGTGAACTTCAAATGACTTGACGTCACCCTTATAAAATTTCGCTATCTCCACAAAACCTTAACCAATGTCATATAAGGGGGTCCACTCCTTGGGTAGCGCAATCCTTCAAGACCATGCTAGCGATTTCCTTTAGGATTTTGACGTCACCACGTTTTAAACTATCCACTCAAACTTTCCAACCAAACTTTAAAATGCATTACCTCACATGGAGAGGGTCGCACTTTTTGGGGGACCCATGCCATGTCACCCCATAACCTTAATATTTTATTTTAAAATGACTTTTCAACCTTTGACTTAAGTGCCAATTTGTCCAAATTTAGCATTAAAATGCTATTTTATGCACTTTTAGACCAAATAATGCCTCACGGGGTGCTTCGGCTGCCTGACTGATGTAGAAAGTGGTCCCATGGGTAAAGTGGACGCTTCGGGTGTGAAAACGAGTGTCCCCACGTCAGAAACGGACTCCGTATCTGACTTTTATTACAATCTGAAGTTTTTTAATTAAACCATTAAAAAAAGTGGCTTAAAAAACGGAAAATTTTTTTCTTTTTTTTTTTGCGGAAATTGATGAAACTCTAGGGGGACCTAGTACATGTCCATACGACTCAATTCGAATGCCTAGCATGGTGAAAAACACCCACACGAAGGCTCTAATAATCTCCCTAGGCCGCAACACCAAGATGACTACCCCAGCTTTGGAGGTGTGAGTGAAAAACTCAGAAATTATTAGTCGTTTGTTCAACAACCAATAATAACCAAGGGAAAAAACGCTCTGGGCTAGTCGGCTTGATGCTTAAGTCTGAGAAGCCGAGCCTTTTATAAAAAATTAAATACTAGGACATTTTTTACAATTTCCCCAAGGGGGTATGAACATGCGTTACAAAAAAAAACGACCCTGGAGGCCTGAAAGGACCTCTGAACTCTGAATATGAACAAGTATCTTGTTTATTACTGGCGGCTCACTGAAATTCCAACTAGGTGCAGCCTAGTCGATAACAGATGGTTGTCACACCAATCAAGGGAGTCTTCGCTTTATGTTATTTAAGTCCAAGACAACAACGGGGGAGACCCAGATCTACTCCCGTGTTGAGGCCTGGAAAATCGCAGGTAACAACAATTAGGGATTCTCCCCAATAAACGTTCCCAACTAGCCCGTTACTGTTTGGTATGGGGAATCTGTCCGGTTTACGGTCCGGCTACCGTAGGACAAGTAACAAATTAAAAGGTTTTACCGGTTACGGCCCGGTTCACCGTATATATTTTTAGTTTTTTGTGTTTAAGTTATGATGTGCAAGTGCCTATCTAAAAATGCAAATTGATAGAGATAACGAGGAGTGTCACAATGTGATGCGCAGGTTCTTACCTCTCGTCTTAACTCTCGCATCTAAATCATACACAACAAGAAACTAAATTTAACTAACTAACCTATCCCTAGGGAGCAAAATTATCAGTTATCAATGAGTAATGTATTTCTGCGCATGCATTAAGAAAAATTACAGATAGTTGTTACTTATTTCAGAATACATGAACATTAATAGAAATATGAACAACAAGATAGCTTATTGTTTATGACAACCTTCATTACTCACAATGGAAATTTCACAGAATAAACTGGAGTGCATTCATAACATGAAAAGAAAATCACTGAGTTAGAACGATCTCACAGTTAATGGAAGTAAGCTGAAAACGAAATAGTTCACATTCAATTGATCCATAGCAAAACATTTGAAACATTCCACCAAGCTTTCTCCAGCAGGAAACTTGTAATTCTTTATTGCAAAAGGAAATAGTTCTTCTTACAATATACTCTCACAAATGATCTGGGAAAAAGTCCCTATTACATCTAAACTCTCCTATATTTATACAAAAAAAAACAAAACCTTTGGGCTGCCCCTCAATGACCTTTGGGCTTCCTCAACCTTTCAGTTCCAAAATTTTGTCTTGTAGTATGTGCTCGTAATTTATAAAATATGTTACATTTTAAATTAAAATTTAAGAGCACTTTATGAAGAGGGACCAGCTTGGTCGCTGATGAACTTTTTCCAAGCCTGGGCCTCTGTTGCTATCGATCTACTCAGTAATCTGTTGGTCTTTTTGAGATCCTGTTAATCTCAGACCCTCACTTTGTTCTTCTCTTTTCTTTATCTATGCTTCTTCATTTCTCTTTCTCTTCCTTCTTTGTTGCCTCCTCTGCAACTCTCTTTCTTTCTTCTTCCTCATTCTTCAACCAATTCTCTGCCTCTTCTGCTTTTGTCTTTTAGACATATCTTCTTTACAACAATCACCCTATCATAAACATAGCATGTCCTTAGACCATTGAGCTTTTACCAAAATAACAAAAAACTGTATCAGTTTATTTACCTCCTCCATATGCATTCTGTAAAATAAACTATACACAGTATTAATGCATGAAAAGAAAGAATGACAAGGCAAAGAAAATCCTCCAAGTTTATGTCTTAAAATCCTCTAAGTCCACCGTTTGTAATTAAAATCACAACCCCGGCAGAATAGACTCCTCCTCTTGATCCAAGCCGCATCTGAACTAACTCGAAATCCTCCGATGAAAGCATGAACCACATTGTTTTTACTGCTAATCTCCAAAACACCAGACTCTGCACTGTGCTCCTCATCGTATTAAACATAGAAGAAAACATCGGCATCGGCAAAAAAATCGGCGAGGGTCCAGAAAATGTCTTCTCGACAACATCGACGGAAAAAATCGGCAAAAATCGGCAAACCGCAGCAAATATTTAAAAAGACAAAATATATTCATTTTTTTCATAATTTTAAGCATATAAAGCAACAATGACATCAAATAAATACATTGACACATAAATATAGAAAAAACACTGATAGATATCATGTAGCCATGCCAAATATAATATGAGACATAAAAGTCGATACTGAAAGTCTGAATATAGTTGTCCAATAGTACTCAAAAGTGGGAAATCAATGGTCCAATACATATATGATATTACAAAATGACCTCACAAAACTAGTAGCTAACTATCTGTCTCTGAAATATAAATCAATGCCCTCTTCCCCTTTTACGGGAAAACATAATGGGCTGTTTGCCAGGCCTGCCCCTGACAGTAGAAGGTCCTAGCCCTGTACTACTAGGTGCCAATGAGGGACTAGGTGCCAATGAGAGACTCGGTGCCAATAAGGGAGTAGATGCATTGACCACTGTAGAAGGTGGTGCTGATGAAGCCACATCACCCTCCATGAAGTCCTCTGGGTCAAAGCGGTCCGCCTCCTCCTCCTGTTCCTCCTCTTGCTCCTCATCCTCCTGCCCCTGCTACTGCTCCTCATCTAACCATGCAGGTGCCTCCTCCATGATAGGTAACTCATCCTCCACCCTCCACTTGGACAATATATCAATATTGTCCAAGCAAATGGCATCCACATCGGGTTATTTCTCCACCTGCTTCATCCACAATCGAAGATTGTAGTGGACATTCACCAAGTCATTCAGGTGTGGGAAATCCAACCTGTAAGAGGGTGATAAAAAGATTTAATGAGTCTGGACTCTTGAGTCTTGATGCTAGAGGAAACCAATATGAAACAGGATCTTAAATTACAATGAATTTAATTGCTTTGATAAAGTTCTTAGTACTTACCTGGTGTGTTTTTTTTAGTGTATTTTATCAAAGACACTCCAATTACGCTCACATCCAGAAGAGCTACAAGTTTGGCTGAGGACTCGGATGGCAAATTTTTTTAAATTTGGTGCCCTTGCACCATATGTCCTCCACCAAACACCTACAATAAACAAGAAAGAAAGAGAATCGGATTATATAATTCAAATTTCAAATAAAATGATAAATCATAAAACACAATTAAAATTTAAGAATTTGAAGTTCAAAATTCAAATAAATTCTAATTTGCAATCACTTACTTGGAGTCAAATTGTTCCTTGCACGGACAGCATAGCCAAATAGTCCAGTAGCCTCTCGATACATCTCCATCTCACGAGTAATACTCTCCTGAGTCTCAAAATTAGGGACCATCCTATTCATACATTCGATAAGCCCTTCCAAAACCTCTTCATCAAAATCAAACTTACACTTGTAGGAAAAGGAAGGGTTGAGGAAAAGTGCAGCTGCATGAATAGGTCGATGGAGCATCCCGGTCCATCGTGTATCAATCAACTCCCATAGCATCATGTGTCTATTGTGTCCAGGGGTACCCTTCCCCACATAATAAGACCGAATAGATTCTTTGGCCCTATCCATGGCCTTGTACAAATAGCCCATAGCGGGCTTGTCACTGTCAACTAATCTCAAAACCTTTACCAAAGGTTCACTGATTAACCACACTTCCTCCACTCCTTCCCAAAAGGAGTCGGTGTAACCAATCTAGCGATGGCTTTCCCATCCTCTCTCCTGCTATATGTGCAATCTCGCCACTCATCACAAACAAACATTTGCTTCAGCTCAAACTGAACTTGAAGCAAAGACTGAAGGGAAATGAAGTTGGTGGCAAATCGTGCGATTCCAGGGCACAACGATTCCCTATTTCTCGTGCATCTCCTCATGAGGCTAAGAACCCAAGCATGGTTATATATGAATTTGGTGATACTCCTAGCCTGATCAACAACCTCCTTGATGAAGGGAATTTTCCCCACATCCTCCAGCATCAAATCAATACAATGTGCAACGCATGGACTCCAAAATAGTGAGGGGGGCCTCTCCATAAGCAATCTACCAGCAGCCACATAATTGGCCGCATTATCTGTTATGATCTGCACCACATTGTCCACACCAATCTTCTGAAGGACCCCATCCAACAATTCACATAACAATGCTGCTTCTTTTACCTGTGCCGATGCATCAACGGATTTGATAAACATGGTGCCTTTTGCGGCTTAGTTTACAGTGCCCTAAAGGTACCATGTTTATCAAATTCGTTGATGCATCGACACAGGTAAAAGAAGTAGCATTGTTGTGTGAGTTGTTGGATGGGGTCCTTCAGGAGATTGGTGTGGACAATGTGGTGCAGATCATAACAGATAATGCGGCCAATTATGTGGCTGCTGGTAGATTGCTTATGGAGAGGCACCCCTCACTATTTTGGAGTCCATGCGCTGCACATTGTATTGATTTGATGCTGGAGGATGTGGGGAAAATTCCCTTCATCAAGGAGGTTGTTGATCAGGCTAGGAGTATCACCAAATTCATATATAACCATGCTTGGGTTCTTAGCCTCATGAGGAGATGCACGAGAAATAGGAAATTGTTGTGCCCTGGAATCGCACGATTTGCCACCAACTTCATTTCCCTTCAGTCTTTGCTTCGAGTTCAGTTTGAGCTGAAGCAAATGTTTGTTTGTGATGAGTGGCGAGATTGCACATTTAGCAGGAGAGAGGATGGGAAAGCCATCGCTAGATTGGTTACACCGACTCCTTTTGGGAAGGAGTGGAGGAAGTGTGATCAATCAGTGAACCTTTGGTAAAGGTTTTGAGATTAGTTGACAGTGACAAGCCCGCTATGGGCTATTTGTACGAGGCCATGGATAGGGCCAAAGAGTCTATTCGGTCTTATTATGTGGGGAAGGGTACCCCTGGACACAATAGACACATGATGCTATGGGAGTTGATTGATACACGATGGACCGGGATGCTCCATCGACCTATTCATGCAGCTGCACTTTTTCTCAACCCTTCCTTTTCCTACAAGTGTAAGTTTGATTTTGATGAAGAGGTTTTGGAAGGGCTTATCGAATGTATGAATAGGATGGTCCCTAATTTTGAGACTCAGGAGAGTATTACTCGTGAGATGGAGATGTATCGAGAGGCTACTAGACTATTTGGCTATGCTGTCAGTGCAAGGAACAATTTGACTCCAAGTAAGTGATTGCAAATTAGAATTTATTTGAATTTTGAACTTCAAATTCTTAAATTTTAATTGTGTTTTATGATTTATCATTTTATTTGAAATTTGAAATTTGAATTATATAATCCGATTCTCTTTCTTTCTTGTTTATTGTAGGTGTTTGGTGGACTTTTTATGGTGCAAGGGCACCAAATTTAAAAAAATTTGCCATCCAAGTCCTCAGCCAAACCTGTAGCTCTTCTGGATGTGAGTGTAATTGGAGTGTCTTTGATAAAATACACTCAAAGAAACGCACCAGGAAAGAACTTTATCAGAGCAATTAAATTCATTGATGATTGTAATTTAAGATCCTCTTTCATATTGTTTTCCTCTGGCCTCAAGACTCAAGACTCATTAAATCTTTTTATCACCCTCTTATAGGTTGGATTTTCCACGCCTGAATGACTTGGTGTATGTCCACTACAATCTTCAACTGTGGATGAAGCAGGTGGAGAAATGACTCGATGTGGATGCCATTTGCTTGGACAATATTGATGTATTGTCCAAGTGGAGGGTGGAGGTTGAGCTACCTATCATGGAGGAGGCACCTGCATGGTTAGATGAGGAGCAGCAGCAGCAGGGGCAGGAGGATGAGGAGGAGCAAGAGGAGGAACAAGAGGAGGCGGCGGACCGCTTTGACCCAGAGGACTTCATGGAGGGTGATGTGGCTTCATCAGCACCACCTTCTACAGTGGTCGATGCATCTACTCCCTCATTGACACCGAGTCCCTCATTGGCACTGTGTCCCTCATTGACACCGACTGCAGGGCCAGGACCTTCTGTTGTCAGGGGCAGGCATGGCAAACAGCCCATGATCTTTTCTCGTAAAAGGGGAAGAGGGCATTGATTTATATTTCAGAGACAGATAGTTAGCTACTAGTTTTGTGATGTCATTTTGTATTGGACCATTGATTTCCCACTTTTGAGTATTATTGGACAACTATATTCAGACTTTCAGTACTATCTAGTATCGACTTTTATGTCTCATATTATATTTGGCATGCCTACATGATATATATCAGTGTTTTTTCTATATTTATGTGCCAATGTATTTATTTGATGTCATTGTTGCTTTATATGCTTAAAATAAAAAAAATGAATATATTTTGTGTTTTTCAATATTTGCCGCAGTTTGCCGACTTTTGCCGATTTTTTCTGCCGATATTGCCGAGAAGATGTTTTATGGACCCTTGCCGATTTTTTGACGATGCCGATGTTTTCTTCTATGGTTGAACATGTGGTTCCTGTTGGACACGATGGCCACACTAAGAGCGAGGGTGAATCAGTGTGTGTGCAATTATAAACTTTTTAACCTTCTTTTACTCAATTAGAATATATCAATCATTATGTCATTAATTACATAATCATATGCGTCAGCTAAATCAACCACGAGTCATAAGCACAATCATCGCATCAAGAGAGACAGAAGAATATATGTAATTTTGATCTTTATTTATGGTAATAGAAGACTACAATATTCTCGATTATAATCGGCACCAACTCCTATAACAGGACCCAGTCTGGTTTTCTTAGCTCCAATAAGAAAGGGTTGAGGAGTCTAATCCTCAAGTGCAAGATTCTACTTGCAAGCTTAATGTCAATCTCTGATTGTCATCGATCTGCTACTCAACCATCTATGCTCATCAATCTCTGCTCATCACACTATTGGTCAACACTGCTAGTCAATCTCTGCTCATCAATATTGCTGCAACACTGTCAAGTCACCAAGGTCTGCTCATCAACCTCTGTCTATCTGCTCATCCACATCTGTTGGTTAATCTATGCTCATCACTACTCATCAACAGTTGCTCTCATCATCTGCTCGAGGATCATGCCAATTCAACTGTATAGCATCACTAGATCTGCCCATCATCTAGTCAGCTCTCATCATTATCATCATTAGGTCATCATTATCAACACGTGTATCAAGCATGCATCATTAGGCATCATTGTAGAACAAGGCACCATCACATCATCATGTACAAGTGTGCATCAAGTGTGTAGGGTAGCATCATTACATCTTGCATCACTATCAAAGGATCATCTACATAGCATGTATCAATATGGAATCATCATACAACTTCACATTTCACTGTACATAAATACACCACTGAGTATACCACTTTATCAGTCAAACATCTCATACCCAAGCTGTGAGTCAAGCTATCAGAGGACTGTTAGTAACCTCAGATATCCAAAGAAGTCACTGTAAGTATGCTGTAGATGACCTAGTTTATCATCACAAATTGTGTACAAGTATGTAGCATTATCATCAACAAGGTCCGTCAAACATCAAGGTCTAAAGAAGGTATCAAGATCACCATCCAGATCTGTAACATCATCATAAGGTATGCATATCTTCACATCACTTGACATTCATCACTGTATAAGTTGTGACTGTGTATCAAACTAGGGTAAGCAGATCTCACCTTTTTTATAACGGAGAGCATAATCACTATATAAATATATCACTCTATATACTTCATTGCTTATGTCACTGTAAAGATGTCATTACACATTTGACTGTACATCATTATGCAAACATACCTTGATTAGTGGATACACTTAGGGTTGTGTATGTACCTCATACTTGGACTGTGTATTGTAATTGTGGAAAGGCTTCCAATTGACTGTTTTAACCCCAAGCAAAACACAGTTGACTGTGGAGGAGCCCTAAACTTTGTCGAGCTCAGAACTAGTCATCATTTAGATTGTGTATACACCTCTGAAAGAATTCAGGACTGGTGTACAAGTGTCAATTTTGGGACTGTTTGACAGGTGTGTGTGTTGAACAGGAGACCCCAAGCAAATGTAGAAAACCTCCAACACTGTTGTTCATCCACTGTGTGCTGCTGCAAATTCGTGACTGCTCCTAGGCTAAGTCACCTGACACGGGGACACGGGACACGAAGGACACGGGGATTCGAGGTGTCCGACACGGGCACGGTGACCCCGGAATCAGGACACGTAGGATACGTTTTATATACATATATATATTTTTTAAATATATATTAAAATTTAAAAATATAGACATATAGATCCAAAAATATTTAGAAACTAGAACATTTACAAATATTCAATAGAAATTAGAATAAAAACACATCAATGAAATTACACATTTGCCATTCACAATTCACGATTCACAACACATTTGTCATTCACAAATCACAATGAGACACATAGATGCATGTCGGAACCATATTTCTCATTAAGTCATCAAAATCAAAATGTA
>LPNX010992258.1:9245-36745 GCA_001517045.1 Pseudotsuga menziesii
TTGAAGAAAAAGTAGATATTACTCATGTGTGATGTGTGATGAGAAGGAGAAGTATCTTTAAAGTTTAAAGAAGAGTTGGCCTCACATCATTGAAACATGAAGGTGTAAAATTGAGGGTCAACCTAAAAATGTGGACATAACACAATAATTCTGAGACTTGACGGGATAGAGAAGGGAAGGACGACCACCAAAAGATATTTCCTTAGTCGCCATCGACCAATGAAATGTCTGTGAACACATTCCTTAGACCCGACCCAACCAATTGAATGGAGTAGTCATTCGTTAACTGGTGTAGTCTTTCGTGAGCTATAATCCAGTGTGATTAATGCGACCAATGTAGTCTACATCGACTTCTTCAAAGGGATCCTGCAAGCATCAACTAAGACACCACATCGGCATTGACTACTACATCAATATTTTATGGTCAATATTATGTGTCATAAATAGTATCTTCTATATTTATTATGGTCAAATTTAAGTTATGTCGATAGGACTTTGATTATGGTTTATAAATTTTAAGTATGGAATGTATTTAATTATGGTTGATAGGGTCTTGGTCGGTTTGATTTGCAAGTCTGTTCGATGTACAAAAAGTAAACTTATGGACATCATAGCTATGCTAATATTATAGTGGTCAGTGCCTAATGCATATAAGTCGAGTCTTATGTAAAATCGGTCGATTTCCATTTATGTGTATGAAGTTATCAGTGTTTTAAAGTAAGGTCAATGAAGTGATAAGTATGTTTGATGTAGTTGGATCCTTAACTTTGGTCGGATTATCAATATTCAATTTTGATGGTCAAGTCATTTGTGAAGATTGAGTCATTAGATTTGAAGTGACTATATTTTAGTTTTTACGTCAAAAGGGGGTTAAACGCGAGTCTCAACAGAGGCAGGTGATCCGCTCAATTTATGTAATTCAATTGGTCTCTAGCTAACTCTTCTAAGTTGATTCAAGTTAGTAAAAAGTAGTCAGTCATGACCAAGATCATGCATATGAGCAGCAATCACAAAATATTGCATGCATTTAAAAAGGAGACAATGACATTCAAGACACATATCCTACATCTACATAGAAAACAACTTCAATGAGACATGATGACATTGTTTTAAACCCCTTGGTATGTGAAATGCACAATTGTTCCTTAGTTGTGACCTCACAAGTTAGAAGGAAACAAAATGGTATGTTGGAGGAGTAGTACGAGATGAACCCGGGATGAGCCCTCGTCGCCCCATAGGTATGAGAAAAGAGGTGCAGCAATAAAGAGCTGAAATGATCCTATTGCTAGGTTGGGAGCAAGCGCTACGAGACTCACTGGCTGCAATTCCACTGCCATATTGAAGTTCGAGGCTTTCAAGTAAGCTTCTTCGGGACATAGACATATTTTTTTGGTAGGGGAGATGTTGGAGGGACCCTTTGGGCCCTCTTAATGTCATCATTATATTAATCATGTATTAAAAAAATGAGCAGTTTAAGTGCGTATAACCACTCCAACCTCTCCATCTTTGTATAAATATACCATTTAGTAATGAATGCAATCGACTAAATGTTTGGTCCACATTCTGTGTTCTTTTTTATGGTTGTTTGTGTATTTATATCTGCTTGAATGCTGAGTTGAACCTATGCATTCAACATGACATCATTGATAAAGAGCCTTCCACCTATGAAGAGGGTGCAGAAAAGAAAGAATGGAAGGATTCCATGATCGAGGTGTACCAATTGATTATGAATAATGATGTTTGGGAAATAGTTTCAAGACTAAAAGTGAAGTATGTTGTGACTTCAAAGTGGATCTACAAGATCAAGCATGCTACAGACGATAGTATTGAAAAACACAAGGAATTTTTTTTGGCGTGTGGATTATCCTAGAAAGAATACTAGAATACTAGGATACAGTTACATCCGTAGCGAGATACACTTCCATCAGATCTATATTTGCATTAGTTGCAGTAATGAAATAGAAGGTACACCAGATGGACGTCAAGACAAAATTCTTGAATGGTGTAGTTGAAGAGGAATTGTACGTGGAGCAGTCACTGAGATTTGAGACACATGATAGACATACTCATGTGTGAAAGGTAAATAAATACTTGTACATATTGAAACATGCACCTAGGACATGGTATGATAGGATGGACAACTTCTTGTTGAGCATAGGATTTACTAAGAGTAAAGCGGTTTCCAAACTTTACTTCCAGGTTGAAGGCAGAAGACCGATGATAGTCCTACTATATTTTGATGCTTTGTTTCTTATGGGAGAGGAAGAATTCATTGTATATGCAAAGAGGATACTTACCACTAATTTCGAGATGAAAAACCCAGGGATGATACACTACTTCTTAGGAATGGAGGTGTGGAAGAGTGCGGATGGGATTTTCCTTGGTCAAGGAAAGTATGTCGTGGAGATTTTGAATATATTGAGAATACTATACTGCAAGGAAATAGCCACACCTATGGCATCAAACTTGAATCTAGTGTGTGATTCTTCATTAGAGTCAATTGATGTCACAATGTATTGTCAAATGATTGGTTCATTGATGTACCTAACGAATACGAGACCAAACATATGCTTTACTATGAAAACCTTGAGCCAGTTCCTAATGGATCTGAGACATGTTCACCTGATTACTGCAAAGAATATATTGAGGTACCTGAAGGGTATAGGTTAGTATGGCCTCAAGTATGATGTGAGTTAGAAGATTAATCTACATGGTTATGTTTCTTCAGATTGGGAAGGAAAGACCACTGATAGGAAGAGGACTTCAGGATGTTGTTTTAGTTTGGGATCTGGTATGATCTCTTGGTTTAGTACAAAGCAATACTGCGTCGCGCTAAGTACAACCGAAGGAGAGTATGTTGCAGATCTCTTGGCTAGTTGTGAGGTAGAATAGCTTCGAAAGCTACTATATGATTCGTTTGATCTCAAGTTAGATATTGATTTTATCTTTTATAACAACTAGAGTTGCATGAAGTTGTCAGAGAACTTGATGTTCCATGACAAGTCAAATAACATAGATTTAAAGTATCACTATATAAGGGATATGTTGTAGAAAGAAGAAATTAAGCTCTAGTACATGACAATAGATGAGAAGATAGCCGATGTATTGGCCAAGGTGTTAGGCAAAGTGAATTTTGAGCACTTCAAAAACAGATTCGGTGTGATCCGGATTGAAGTCCCTAGAAAGAGGGAGTGATGAGTTCTTGCATGATCAGAGACACAGGTATTCCTTGAAACGTAATGTGTCTAGGGATGCTCCCATGCTAGAGATGACGAGAAACTAGAAGACATAGATGCACTAGAATGAGATCTCACATGGAAAGAAATACAGGTTGTCCCTGATTGTAATTAGTCCTAGTGTAGAATGCAGGTTGTCTTGGGATGCAATTAGTCATGTTAGGTTCTCCTAGGATGTAATTAGTACTGGCATATAACACATGTTTTCCCTATAAATAATGAGGCTTGAAAGGTTTTCCTCGGATGGAATCAGTCCTCGCCTAGAACGCAGGTTGTCCCTAGATGTAATGAGTCTTGGAAGTTTGTCCTCATATGTAATCAATCATGGCATAGAATGTAGGTTATCCTCAAATGCAATCATCGCTGACGCATTTCGATGTTGGATATGATGAGAGGTCCAATAGTCACATATAAACTTGGTGTGCGCCTAGGTGATTCTCGCATAGTGGTAGACACAAGTTGTACTTAGGATGTAATGAGTCTTGACATGCTCATATACTAGTAGAATGTGAGCTAACCATGGAGAGATGTGATTAACTTGGTGTACTCCTAAGTAGTTCTCGCATAATGGTAGACACAGGTTTTCATGGAGACATAATGAATCCTAGTGTGCTCCTATGCTGGTAGAACGTAGGTGGTCTATTGAACATATGGTATACATGTAGGAATGTTTCCATGTGCGATGATGAGATGGTATGTCTACGATGAGACAACTATAGGAGATGTAGGTGATTGCAATGGAAATGTAATTTATGGTCCTGGGTTGTACCTACGCGATGGCTTGCTTGTAGATATGATGAATACATAGATGAAGAATAGGACTACACCCAACATGAAACAGGGTTGGCTCTGTAGAAACTTATTATGACAGATAGATCCTACATATTTCATTATTCAATGATCGACAATATGAGGACTACAAACGCAATGACAATGATGATTCAACGATGATGAACTGGCCAGTGTGATGATGATTGTGGTGAGAGAATACATTCCTAGTTAAGAGGGAGTGTTGTTGTAATTGTAACTTTGAAAGATATTCTGATGTATATTATATTGTATGTTGTTGTACACCTGACATAGATGCTTACCATTCATGCTTACTATTCATTCAGGATGTCATTATTGTGTATGGTCATTGAGTTAAACCCTCTGTTGTAAGTCGGGGAAATAGTACCCAAGATGAATATAATAAATGTATTTTGTATTCTCCCTAATTGAAGTTGGCCCTACTAGGAGAAGAGGTTGGCAGAGTCATGTTTTAGGTCAATCACTTGATGTGTATAAATATGGAGGACCCCTCCCTCATTTATACACACACTTGCACACTCTCTTATGTGCAATTTTTCTAGAGGACGAAGAGAGAGAGATGCATAAGACATCTTATTCTTGTGTTTTTCCACCTTGTGATATTGTCTTAGTGACGAAACTATTCTGAGGAATTTTACGAGGTTTTCTCCTTTATGGTTTCCTCAAGGAAAATATTTGTGTCTTTTGTATCTTATGTATCTTGGATATCTTGATGTGCTTGTTATTCTTTCAGATATCGATCCTAATCAACTTGAATTAAAGTGGAAGAAATAACATAATGAAACAAATTAGAGAGAGCATTTATTAAAATGTTATACAAGCATATTCATACCAAAATATTATTATCGCATTCCATCATCCTTGTCGATTTTACCAAAGAATCACTCATGCATTTAGTGATCTTCCATTGTGGTGACAATGATACATAAACTCAAATAGATAAGTGATTCCTCAAGTGATCATATTATATATACTTATATTTATCTTAATTATTACATGGAAAGAGCATGTGGGATTGATTTTCATTCATATGAGAGAGCATTTTCATTACTTCAAATCTTTGACATTAATATTGACACATCGCCCTTACTTAAGTTTTCTTTGAATTAAATTGATATCATTAACAAAGATATTAAAAAGGCATTGTTTTTTATATATATAGTACATTTTATGATCCATATGGCCTAAATTTATTAGAGTCATTGCCTTTAAAGCTTCAAAACTACACAAATGCATACCTTGATATTAGTTATGGTTTCATCCATCCTTGGATATCCCATGCTCTAGTGGTTGTGTACCCTAAGGGTTCTTCTATCCCATATTAGGGTTTCTCCCACCATATTCACATCAAGGTAGTCTATTATACTCATTGAGAAAACCTAATTTTAAAATATATTTAAACCCAAAAGTTTAAAGCAACGGAAAAAAACACAAGAGAGAATAGATCAAGAGAAAAACATATTTGTTGTATAAAAGAATAAAGAGATATGTTCAATTACCTCTTCAATGGGGAAACCTCTAAGAAAGAATATCTAAAATAAATCATGATACTTGACTAAACATTACATAACTTACTACTCTCTATATATTTTTTCAATAGCCAAAGGCCTAACTACTTTTGGTACTGTTATTAATGAGGGTCAAACACCTAGGGCGCTTTTCTCAATAAGGATAGAACTTGTACCTTAAGTCAATACTCACTAACTATACAATTGTCCTTATGTAATTATGCATTGATAAAATAGTAAGGTTAGAGTAGGACCCTTACATTCCCTCCCATTAAAAACACATTGTAATCAAGGATGAAGACACATGAATTGCTGCAAAATGGTTGATGGTTCCCAAGTAGAATCTTATGTCTATGTATATTTCCATTGAATCAAAACTTCACAAATAGTGCATCGACATAGTTGATGCTCCCTGATGGCCACAACAAATTCTATTTAGATCCAAATTTAACCTTGTTCAATGTAGTTTGAACTTAACAATTCTAACGTAGGAGCTTATTCAAATATGACACATGGAATACTATGTGGATATTGGAGTGTGTTGGAAGCACTAATTTGTAGACCCCTTGACCAATGCATCGAACAAATTGATATGGGTCAAAAACTTTCATGTGATATTTTTATGTCCTTTAACTTTATGAGAGGTCTAATTATAAGGTTAGAGGCCAAGGAACACCGGTCCACCTTTCTATAAATGAATTCCCTAACTAATGTTGGTTTTCATATTGCTTCATGTGATGTTAATCCATTGTTAAATTTTAGGCTTATGTGTGTGAAGAGTGACATCACAACTATGAAGAAACTATCATCTGTGTTTACTTTGGAGGTAACTAGTAGATAAGAAACCATATAAGGTAGTTTTTGGCCATATAATGTTTCATATGGTGTCATATTTGTTTCCTCTTGATAAGTGGTATTATACAACATTTATGCTAAGTCCAACCAATGTTCCTGTTATTGCTTCCTTTTAGATGAAAAATATGGAAAATAGGTAAATAGTTTTTCAGACACTTGTTGATCTCTTCTCTTTGTCCATATATGTGGAGATTATAAGATGTTCTCATTTTCAACTAGGTACACTATACTTTAAATAGTTATTTCCAAAATTTATTGGTGAATGTGGGATCATGATCTAACATAATGGATATTTGCATGACATGGAGATTGAAGATATAGTCTAGTAAAATTTGGGCAACATTGCTAAGGTAAAGTGGTTCTAGAGAGCACAAAAATGAGCATATTTGGAAAGTTGATATGTTAATAAATAAAATAAGAGAATACATAATATAAGTAAGAAAAAACAATGAAGAATATTTATTTTACCGTGGAAACCAAAAACTAGGAAAACCAAAAACAATAGATCTATTACCGTTGACCACTCCAACCATCAGTAACCACTCATTGGTGAACACTATTTGTTTTAGGAACATTAAAATGGATTTCCTCAATCCTTTAAATATGCTTCCTAACATGCAATACCATGAAACACCCAAAACCATTAGCTCATAAGCCTCCAATAGTAAACCCACCTTTGACTCTTTAATAGAATCAAGGTTAACCTAGTATCTCCCCTTTAAAATTGACTCGAGGTAATCACCAACTCCCCTCAATGTCTTAATTGGGATTTTAAGAATAAAAAATATCCCCCCTCTTTATTAGACCTAAATCTAACTCTAGAATTATCATACAGGTTACTCACCAAACCAAGGGTACACATGCCTAACTAGGTCTTACAGTTGTATGCCCATTTACATTGTGATAAAATACTAACTCTGTAAAAAATGCTTGTTGAGATTGAGTTCTTGTGAATTTTCATTGTTACTGATGTCATTTTTTACCCTTTACTCCTCTATTTAATATTCTTATCATTCGTTTTCTATAATTACTCATTACTTCCAAAGAATAAATGTAAAAAGTTCACAAAATTCTATAACCTGTCATCGATTGGCATATTAGTGCAACTCCATGAGAACAAACACTACATGGGTTTTGTTTCGAAATGCTCCAATATGGTTTCATGTTGTTTAGGTAAACTACAGGATAATACTAGACAACACTCTCTTGCTAAAACTTTCAATTCATCGTCTCCTCAAACACGACATTAAAAAAAATTCGAGTTCATTGTTAGGTGGAGAGAGATATTTTCATCCATTACATGTCATGAAAAAATCACGTAATTATAAATGTTTGTAATATTGTTCACCAATGATAAGATAAACATATCCGATAGTGTTTATGATGTATTTGATATTTGGTAATATTTTATGGTATCTATTCTATCGACTTGTGAAATAGGGAAATTTTTTGTGACCTCTAAAATGATTCCATGTGATTTAAATATGTAGCAGGTACACAAACTAAGAAGTAAAAATTTGTTTATAGAGAGGAACAATCTGATGAGCATAGTTATTGTGTACCTCTGAACTCAATTCCACAATACAAAGGTGTTGATGTTTTGAATCTTTATTGTGAATATCTCATAGTACTATAATACTTCTTATAGCACAAGTCAGTTTGGGAGGTCCCCATAACCTAGTTTGCATTGTTATATATTTATCTTAGATAGTTAATTAAGTGTTTTTTTAATGTTTAGTTTTTAAATTTATTTTCATGGATTCTGATTGAATATTTTAATTCTTGTAGATTAATCATTTTATGAGGGTCATTTGAAAAAAATTTCATTACATATATTCATATATTTTCATTGACAAGTGTGTTGATCACCTACATAAATCAATTACACACTAAAGGTTGAAAAAATGAGTTTCTTTTAATTTATTATAGAAACGTTTGATGTCCTTAAATTGGATGAAAGACTATTATTTGTACCTTAAATATCAATTTAGTATACATCAATCCAATGATCAAATATATCTATGTAGTGTGATTTCTTTATGCTTTTATTGGTTTTCATGATCAATGTGTGCCTAATTAATTAAGAGTTTCATGTATTTTTTTTGTTGTTGGGATATTAGTCACAAATGAATTACCTCTTCACATATAGTGTTGTTATTTCATAATATTATGATCTCATATTGGTAATAAAATGTAACATATTTTAAAGCTTATAAATTTCCTAACAGTTTTGGCATCGTTACTGGGGAAATAAAAAAAGGGAATAGAGAATTAATATATTTTATTTCTTTAATTTTTCTTTGAAATTCACTTTCTTTTCCATTTGATTTGTTTTCATACAATGTTCTCGATCTAATGATTTAGAGATGGTAATTTGCAAACATGACCTTGGTATAGGATTCCTGTAATGTAGTAGTTTGACTTGTTCATTTTAGTGAGTACTCATTTTTATTAGATCTAAATTATGTTGGTAATGTATGAAGAGGATTAGATATGATAAGGGCATATTTCTAAAAGTAGAAAAAATTCATCCTTTTCAATCTCCTCATCTCAAGGAGTTGTAATACCCCCTTATACTAATCCATTGGTAGGTAGAAAAAATAAAAATAAAAATATAGGTGGGTATATAGATAGTCACATGACTAAAATTAAGGTAAATATTTGAAGCAATTATGGAGATTGTAAATGGACCTACAACAAAAGTAAAATGGTTGGAGGAGTAAGTAATCAACAATAAATTTAGGTGATGAGCAATCCAATTCAAGAACCATAATCTCCAAGTTATGTATATAACTTGATTGGAGGATAAACGACAAAAGGAGAAGGAAAAGTATACAACAAAGCAAAAGTAGAGGTAACCTTTGGATTTCTAATTGTGGAACCAACAATAGTGGTGCAAATCAAGGACATCCCTCCAATTTTACGACACTTTCATGATCCTCACTCTTTGCTTTTTGAATTTGATAGTCTTTATTGAAGTTATGATTATTCTAATGATGCAAAAGACTCAACTTGTTTCCGTCTATCCTTAAGGACGCATCATTACATTAGTTCATGGTGTTGAGACTTTGAGAGGAAACACAGTTTGCACATGGGATGACATGTGTAAGACAATTTTGAATCTAAGTACTAGGAATGTTGAGACTTTGAGAGGAAACACAGTTTGCACATGGGATGACATGTGTAAGACAATTTTGAATCTAAGTACTAGGAATATTGCAAATCTATGGACTTAAATGAATAATTATTTAGGATGACACATAAGGTTTCTTAAACCCTATAAGATTATCTTGAAATATTTTTGTATGATCTGCATATATCTAAGTAGAATAATCTAGATAAATTCATTATTAAAATGATCTTCTTTATATGGATCACATATGATCCCATTAATCTATTGAATTTGATGGGATCAGGTGATGTATCCCAACTAACCTTCCAATAAATGTGTGACTTATGCAGGAAATATTCTCATGAACAAGATAAAATTGTAAAGGGAAGACTGAGATACTCTTTCGAAATCTTTTCAAATCACCCACAAGTGGGGCTACTAGAGTTGAATTGTGGAACTTGTTATAGAAATTTAAAACTAACATTCTTGGTACTCTTAACATACAATTGGATACTTTACAACTTAAAAAGAAACGTGAAGAAGAGAATGTAGCTTTATCCATATTTTTTCCTAAATGTACAAAGAAACATCCATTGAGAGACTGCCCGCTTATTAATAATACCATTTAAATTTGTGGCATTTGTGAAGAAAATAATCTAATAGATAGTTTCCATTATTTGTAAGTAAATAATGCAATTTACCAAGGAGACAATGAGACAACATAATATATTTTCATGCTTTTTCCAAGGGTACCTTGAAATTCTTTCCCGATAGGTATAACTTCAGATTCGATGAAACAATTTTATCCTTGTTTTTCTAACCAATAATATGCATCCACAACAAAATTTGAGCCTAAAATATGACGGATGCATTGTCTGAACTTTGACAGCCACGTGTCTGTTATTCGACAACCATGTATTTTTTTTTTGTCGTCAGTGGGAATTCATCGGATATCCGACTTCAGTTTGAAACCCATCAACAATTCGACAGAGTATCAAGATAATATGGAGAAGTCTTTCATCCATGAATTTTCAAATTTCTGTCCTTGACTTGTGGGATCCATCGTCGGATTTTCGACTTCCTACTGTCGAAATTTCGACTACTTTTTGTCAGATATGTTGTCGAATATCTGACTTAGCCATCATCGGATTTCTGAATTCCTACTGTCGAAATTTCGAATGCTCTTTGTCGGATATGTTGTCAAATATTAGACTTAGCCTCATTGGATTCATTATCATATTTTTGACTGCCTAATGTCGGATATCGTCGGATTCTTCGTCAGATATATGGTCGAATATCCGACTTCTCTTCGTCAGATATGCTGTTAGAGTATCCACTGTGTGTTGGAAATCTGATGGAAGTCACATATCCTTTGCTTTCGGAGCCATGGCAAGCTCATCGGAGCTTAGACACAGTTTGTTAGAAATCCACGGAAGACACAACTATTTTGCTATCGGAGCCATGACAAGCTCGTCGGAGCTTAGCGAGCGATTGTCGGAAATCCGACGAGAATTTGTTTATTGATAATTTTTTTTTTCATATTCTCTAAATTCTTTAATCATACTAACTATCTCAACTGTCAACTCTTATATTCTATACAAGAATAGGGACTATAGTCTGTTGAATCATCATCAAGAAGTAAATTATCATCCCTTCACGTAACTTATGATTTCCAATAACACCATTGCCGCTCACAAACACTACTATACCCATATTGAAGAGATTTTGGACTTAAAGAAATTAAGCAACTTAGAGGTGCTATATTCATGTGTTGAAAGAAGGTTACATGAAAAGGTGAGAAAAGACTAGATTGAAAAGGTGGCACTGTGTAATGTGAGAATACGTAGAGAACATTAAATGAGAAAGTAGTACTTGTGCATTTTGGGAAGATGTACTTACACAAGCATTTCATGAATATGTATATTATAGTGATCTTATGTGTGCACCTATATATAAAATTTAACCCACACACTGCACATGTTTCAATGTGCACACAAGCAACTATGCTTGCATGGATACACAAAAGTATGCACACACATGTATACATGGCCATTTCAAGTAAGCATGTGAAAGGGGTACTCTGAGTATTGATAGACAATTTTTTTTATCTTTTCCACATAAAGAAGGAAAGGGGAAGGCCAAGCATACTCACCCTGCAGTATATCCGCCATTAGGTTAGGAAGAGGCACCACTTCCTTGTGGAACAAAATGGCAAGATAAGGATAATGCCATTACATTAAGATAGATTTGGACATGACAAAGACAACAATCATTTCCCACAAGGCATGACACCAAAACCATCAATATGAATTAGTAATAGTCCAAGGTGAAATGCTATCACATAAACCCATGGTCTTGCACACCAAAGACAACAACTAAATTTGCAAAAGTTTTGACGTGCAATTCTTTATGAACCATCTCTATCTCCCAATTGTTATATAGTTGCCATTATTCACAACACACCCCCAACAAAAATGCTAACATGCACACAATTTAGAAGCTTATTGATGTAGAACAAAATCCCACCAAAGGAGAATGCCATGTGAACAAGATAGCCTGTAACATCACATAGATAACAACCACAAGCCAAAGATGTCCCACAAGGCATGACACAAATCATTTCCAATGTTAATACCAAAGTGAGGAAGGATGCTATCATAGCAACCCAAGGACATGTGCCCCAAAGCCAACTTCTAAATTGGTAAGATTTTGGTTCAACTGATATCTTGTAAGCCATCTTTTGTCTACAAGACACACCCAACAACAATTCAAGTTGTAGTTTAGAAAAGGAGAGGGAATTAATGTGGAACATAATTATATCAATTCAACACATAGATTATAAGAGGAGAGGGATATTGATGTGGAACAAAATCCTATTAGAGATATGCTAATGTGGCAAGATAGTCTATAACATCAAATAGATAGTATCCGCGGGACAAAGATGGTCGTCAAAGCATGATGTGCAAATTGCCAAAAATTTAGTATCAGGTGAAGTAGGCCATTATCACATCAACTTGGTGATATCATATGAAATGATGAAGATGATGACAATGACGATGATGAATATGAGGATGAGGATGATGACAACGACGATGACAATGATGATGATGAAAATGATGTTGACGATGATGTTGATGATGTTGATGATGATGTTGATGATGTTGATGTTGATGATGATGATGACAACGAAGACGACGACGACGATGATGATGATGATGCTGCCGATGATGATGACGACGATGCTCATGTTGTTGATGACGATGATGATGTTGATGATGATGTTGATGATGATGATGATGATGATGACGATGATGTTGACGATGATGTTGACGATGATTTTCATGATGTTGATGATGACGACGACGACGATGACGATGATGATGAAGATGGTGATGACCATGTTAATATGGTGATGACCAAATTGTTAATATACATGATGATGAAGATGGCGATGACCATGTTGATATCATATGAAATGATGAATATGATGACGACGACGATGATGAGGATGGGGATGAGGATGATGACGATGGTGATGATGATGATGATGATGACGATGATGTTGATGATGTTGATGTTGACGATGATGATGACAAGGATAATGATGATGATGACGACGACGACGACGATGATGATGATGATGATGATGATGACGATGACGACGACGACGATGACGATGATGTTGATGTTGATGTTGATGATGATGTTGATGATGATGATGACGATGATGATGACGACGATGATGATGATGAAGATGGGAATGACCATGGTGATATCATATAAAATGATGAAGATGATGACCTGTTGACGGGCATATTTGACTAATCCCGCAACGGGGGAGACAACCAAGATCGGGATCCTTAGGACAGGCTCCAAGCTGTTTGGGATGGTTGTTCTCGACAGGTTTAAAGGCTCTGTTAGCCTGGAAATTTAAAAATCTAAAGGTTAAAATTAATGCTACTGATTGATGTTTGAGCCTACACTTAGGATTACCAAAGTTAATTCAGGTTATATATCACAGGATGACAAACTGTTATATCTAGTCTACTGAAAGCAGTTAATTATAAAAGCAAGAATAGAAAGATAAAAATTAACAAAGTTAATACCTTACAGTAATGTATAATATACACAGTGTACAATATTTACAATAGGAATAATCTGCATGATGGTAATTCCTACGAAAGGATCTGATTCAATAGATTTTTCAAATAATATAAAAAAAATTAAACACACATTATCCTAATCTACTCTCTATCCTGATCAGGAGCAGTAAAAAGATGTAACCTGTAATCGACTTATGTTGATAAGGACACTGTATGGAAACATTTGATAATATTTAAAGACATTAAAATATTACAAAACCATACAGAAATCGTTACACATTATATAATAATGATATCAATCATTAATTACAGAACATGATATATCACATAGATCAGAAACAGGAACAGTCGATACTTGTAAATAATATTTGCACAATTCTTCAAGGAAATTATCACAAACATTCATAATATAGAAGAACAAGTGGCAACACCGAAAGACGTTAAAAATCATATGTAAAGTATAAAAACTGTATATATGTATTAAACATCACCAGTCCAAACGCTGTAGCTACTGACAGTTAACTGTCTCGAGTCACAGATAGATCGAACAGCGGTCTTGTCCTCCCTTTCCCAAACTATCGACCCCTATCACTTATGCTATATGCCCTATGAATACATTTAATTTCCCCCAAAATAAAACTTCTTAAGAGCTGGGAATAATCAACATTGAAATCTTTAACTGATTTCGCATAAAAATGACAAGTGGGAACATGTCGTTTTTCAGCATATGCTTGAATACTCAGTCCATAACAGGAGATCGAGGGCATAGATAACGTAACGGCACATGGAAAACAATCCCTGCAAGATCGATTTGATTCCAGATATAAAGGGATCATCCATACAACCGAAATCATCAAAATCGGGGAAGGAAAATATTCACGATACTACCTGCGATGCAAGACAAAAGAAACATAATTAGAATGTAATTAAAATAGAAAACAAATAAAATAATTAATAAACAATTTCATACTCATCAAATACCTGTAAATAAAACTCGATCATCAAAACTTCAAACCTGATACCAAAATAACACACCGCCAAAACACTACAAATTTACTAGAGCATTAAAAACCTGGATATTAACCCCACTAGAATGACTCGATGAAGGAGCTCTGAATTGCATGAGTGCAATCTGAGTGTTAAGCTCACGGACCTTTTCATCACTCTTATCATTTTCATCCTGAAGCTTGAGAACCCTCCTAATCAATTTGTTCTTATGATTTCTTAGTCGAAGGAGATGTTGATCATTCGCATTAACTTTCTCCTTTAACATAGCATTTTCAGCCTTTATTAAATCCCGATTCACTGCCATCTCACCTACCTTATCCTCCATACTACGAATTTTATCCAACAGTCGATTAATAAACAAAGGATGAGCCATATTTGCAACACAATAAACACCAGGTACATTTTTGTGCACAGGCTTTTCTTTAACCGAAGAATTAATAACAGCATCCACTCGCACTTCTTTATCGAGCACAGGCATATCTTCATCAACCACGGGAGGAGTCTCGTCGACAGGGTTTGGAACAGTTTCAAGGTGAACAGCATTATCATTATCAGGCGAAGGGAAATCCAATTCCTCATCATCCAAAACCACAGTCTCTACCTGAGGCTTTTCAACTACAGGGATTTTGACAGAGTTAGCTTTCGCCATGCTTCTGGTGAATCTAACCGCCAACTTAGCTCTTGGTCTATCTTGCCCACGACCACGAATCTTATCTGTATCATTTTGTGGGGTTGTTGGTGACAGAGATGAGGCTGTCCTAACACGCTTAGAACCTAGAGGCTTACGAGCACCTTTCACTGGTTTATCCATGGAGTCTTTGCAGGGTTGAGGACTCATACGGCGAGGGCTCGACAGAGGTTTGCGCGGAGGAGGAACTGAGACTGAACTCGGATCTCTATGCTTGTTACAATCATCAGGATTGTCGAACATGCAGTGAAAAAACGCAGCAAAACCATTTGACTCTACAAACTTGTCCCATGACCGACCCGAATTCAACAATTCACTCTCAATCAACATGCGAACCAGCCCGTGATGAAAAAGGCTGTGACTGATGTGTTTCGGGCCTTTTTTAATCGCATTGGACATTTTGAAAAAGCTGTGTAAAAGATAATAAGGCAAATTTAACGGAAACCCTATAAAAACAGACATAATCCGGAGGTGGTATACATACGCTGACGATAACCGACCTTCACAGGTCAAGTAACGGTGAATCAGATCGAGGACAGGGCGCCATTCTTTTCTGAAATACTTACGGACCACTCCAGTTCGAAAAGAGACTTCATGAGTAGGGTTTTTCACTAAGTGGTGCCATTCAATGATATTCATCTTCTGGTACTTGAACCACCTCTGACCAGTCAGGGACAAACCTGTTGCAACCGCTATTTATCGTTCATCAACCCGAAACCGAAGATCTCCAACTTCTGCTTGAAAATCAACCAGGGAGAGAGAAAAAACCCTAGTAACTTCAGGGTTAGAGTCAGAAAATTTCTTCAATAATGGCATCCATCCTATATCGTCAACCTTTACTGCAAGCTCAGGGTTTGAATTTAATAGGGTCATCTCGCAGGGCTCGACCCTAACCACAGGTCCCATCACTGGTTGAACCCCAATGCATAACCGCACGCAAAATAGATACCAAAGCTCGGCAAGAGACAGAACACGAGATCGTGAGCACTTAGAACAAAGGCTAAGAAAAACCAGGTGATGAACAAGATAAGCCATGCATGAATGCAAACTATACCCCTGCGGGTTTGGCATGAACGAAGCCATCGGCACTCGGAGTGGTAATCGATTGATGACACAAATGACGGTCGAAGACCCTAGAGGGCTGATATTACCATAATTTATCCCGACTTAAATGATGGGAGGCCCTTCTCTATATGCAGCATAGGTGTTCTAATGACAAGGAGCCACGACAGAGAATACGTACCAACACTTAAACGTGATAGACAGGTCAAGTACCAGCGTCATGATAGCATGCTGGCTTCGCAATAGGTGAATCAAGATAGAGTCTGTGACATAAATCAACCCGACGATAACCATAATACATGCACCCCTACCATGGATTTGACCTAACTTATTAAAGGTGGCGGATAAATAATCATAATTGCAAACCATTAAATCAAGAATCGACTTTATAAAACATACCATATAATAATTATTGGCATAGATATTTGTGGTAATGTTGACCATGGTTTGAGAACTTAGGATATGTCAAAAAAATGGTTTGTAACACATATGGCTTACGTACTCTAGGTCTTGACCGAAATCACCATGAACCAACCATTGATAATATTTGAACCCTAGCAATAATTATAATAACAAACTCAACAAAATCGATTCGTAATGTTTTGGATTAATTTCTAGATTAGGATAAAACAAAGGATGTATCAATCATTAATACTTATCCTTAATTGCAAACCCAAACTCATTAGAAATGATCTTGTTAAATATTCTATAGTTGCAAAGGTTGCTTTAAAAACAACGAATTTCCCCAATTCAGTAGCTAACAAAATGGCATTTTTTCAGTAGCCGTAATTCTTCTTTATTTTGCATTGAGAAATTCGAACATTTCATCAAACAAAATAGAATTTTGTTAGATGAAATAATGTTTTTTAAAGGTTGTTGAGCCAGGGCACAACAGATGGCGACAAGCTGGGCCTAACAGTTATCTCTGCCCCTTAACCTGAAATCATGCACATAAAGAAATTAGATCCTTAATACAAGCCATTATATACTGTTTTAACCTTCCAAACAAATTCAAGTTTTTCACAGTTCTAAAACTTACCAGAAAATTATAGTTTCAGTGATTTGTTTGATAAAATCAGGTTTCCAACAGAAATTAGCCCTTAAAGAGTAAGACAGTAAATGGCTTAGTTTTAAGGATAAAATCTCAATACCACAAGCATGGCCCTGCTGCCAGCAGGCATTTATAGCCCCGACAGGGTTGCTTCAAAACCAACAACATGCCAGTGTCCCATCTGCTAGTTATAAATATATACTTCTGAGGCACGGTGAACTGTTATCATTATTTTCTTTTAATTTCATTACTCATGAAGGCCATGGTTCAGGCTAGGTAACCAGGTAGTAACCATGTCAGTTACCAGTCTGTATACAATAAAATGAACCGGCTCGTGATGAGACCTTTCACCCCTCAGAGTTTTCTATCCAAGGGTCATTGCCCAGGCTTGGTGACTGGAGACGACAATGTCACTGAATGCAAACCTATGATCCTGAACAGATCGGCTCATTATGAGACCTTCTGTCCTTCAGATTATTTTACAAATGTTGAAGTTCATCCTTGTCCAGAACGTAATTATTGTTGATCTCGGATGAAATCATCTTAGCAGATAGGGAGGCAAAACTGATCCTCATTACGAGAAGGTATGGCATGAAAGATTTAAAAAGATGACTTTACCAAGCACTGTCCTAATCCTTTTGGGCAAATCTTTGTAGAGACTGATATACTTAATTGATATTAACATGGTTTGATCTTTTTCTGGCAAAATCTAGAACAATGAAACACCATTCTATGTTCCAGAAGCAAAACAGAATGACATTTTCCAGGGTAATAATGTCTTTGTGCATAACCCACAGCTAAATGACAGAACTTACAATGAGCCATCAGTTGAAGGTTTGATGAATTTACCGGGTTCATAACACACAAACAAAACAACAAATAAATCAAAAAAGAAAGGAAACAAAATGCATCAAGCAAACACACCACACAGGTATATACAGGATGATCCCTTAAGGGGGATCAGCAAAAATATCTCTTGATTAGGTGACCATTTACTGGAAGGTTGTCAATGTCACCTTCCAATGTTTGTAACCTGAAAGTGCTAGGACCAAGTTTTTCTGTAATAATAAATGGCCCTAGCCACAGGCATTGGAACTTTGTGTGTTTTCCTTTATCTTCGTGTTCCTTGTCCCATTTCAAGACTAAGTCACCCACTTCCAAATCCTGACTGACTGACTTCCTGAGGTCAAACCAACGCTTCACAGTCTGCTGGTGTTTCTCAAATTTTTCCCTAGCCAACTCCCTATCTTCCTCCAGTTTCTGCAAGGTGTTAATTCGATGCTCCATGGCAGAACATGGTACCTCCTGTACTGACTGGGCAAGCTGTAAGGAGGGTAAGAACAAATGAGGGGGTAATATGGCTTCTTTACCATACACCAAGAAAAAGGGAGAGTTTCCTATAGCAGCTTTGGGAGTTACCCTGTCAGCCCACAAAGCATTTGACAGAGTAGTATGCCAATTCCTATGATGGTTAGCCACAGTACGTTTCAGAATCTTGATCAGATTTTTATTAGAGGATTCTGCTAACCCATTACCCTGAGGGTAATAATTAGCTGAATATTTCAAATTTATACCCCTATCCAATGCATACTCAGTTAATTTTGCAGAGGAAAAATAAGTTGCATTGTCAAATATTAAAGATTCTGGAACACCGAATCTGGTAATGATAAACGAATCAAGGAAAGATATCACCTGATCTGAATTGACTACCCTCAAAGGGATGGCTTCAACCCATCTAGTGAAGTAGTCTGTGGCTGTCAGAATATATTTATGTTGTTGTGAAGAGGCTGGCATGATTGGGCCAACAATATCCAGACCCCATTGTTGAAATGGGACTTCGATGATAACCGGCTGGAGGGGTAATGCTGCCTTCTTTAGTATACCTCCTGCTCTCTGACATTCTTGGCACTTCCTGGCAAACGAATATGCGTCTTTGAACAATGTGGGCCAGTAGTACCCAGCTTTAAGTATCTTGTGGGTAGTAGTTTCTCTGCTAAAGTGTCCTCCAGCTGGTCCTGCATGTAGTTGAGATAACACATTATCAGCCTCATGTCCTTCTAGACAACAAAGGAGAACTCATTCGAAATTATTTCTAAACAAAATATCATCAATAAGCTGATAAGGTGTAGATTTGAATATTAAATCCCTCTTATGATGTGGGTCTAAATGTTCAGGTGTGTTCCCATGCAATAAAAAGAACTTAATATCATTATACCAAGAATCAGGAGGAGTAGAGATCGGAAAAACTTCCCTTTCAAATAAGGAAGACTCACTGAAGAAATGCAGATCTGATTCAACATTGTCTATAGAGCCAGCTGCTAACTTGCAGAGACCTTGTCCCCTGACAATATTTAAAGGTTTTATTTCTAGGTCGTATTCCTGAAGTGCTGTGACCCAATGTGCTCTTTTTTCACCAAGATCCTTCTGTACCAAGAGATTTCTAACTGCAGAATATGGTACAACGACCTTGGTGTGGGACTTCCGTAAGTAAGGCCTGAAATGTTTAACAGATTTGAAAACAGCAAAATCTTGCTTGTCCACTTCTGGGTAATTTAATTCTGCACCGTTGAGACTAGAACTCGTAAAAGCGATAGGAGCTTCATTATTTTCCTGGTTTTTTTGTGTCAGAACAGCAGCATAAGAAGAATCAGAAGCAAACGTATATAAAATGAATGGTTTGGAAAAATCTGGGCTAGTGAGAGTGGGAGCTTCAACAATAGCTTTTAAAATGTCATGAAAAGATTGCTTCTCATCAGTGTTCCATTTAAACTCAGCATCCTTTCTTATCATTTTCTAAAGCAGCCGAACAATTTCCGTAAACCCAGGAATAAATCTAGAAACAAAATTTATCTTTCCAAGAAACGACTGCATGGACTTCTTTGAGTGGGGCATCGAAATATGTGATATGGCACGGGTGCGTTCTGGGTCAATATTGATGCCTTGTTTAGGAACAACAAAACCCAGCAACTTACCTTCTGTTACTGAAAAGATAGACTTCTTAGGATTTAAAGAAATCCCATACTTCCTGCAATGCTCAAAGACTCTCGTGAGATGAGTTAAATGATCAGTCCTATTTTTTGAAAATATGGTAACATCATCAAGATAAATAACGACAAACTTACCAATCAAACCTCTGAAGGCAATGTCCATTTCCCTCTGAAATGTTGCTCCGGCATTTATGAGACCAAATGGCATTTTCCTGTACGCATAGGTTCCCCAAGGCGTCCTAAAAGTTGTTTTCAACTGGTCAGTTTTGGATACCAACACTTGGTTGTATCCTGAAAAGCCATCTAGTAGTGAAAACATTTCAGATCCGAAGACCTATTGCAAGATTTTCTCCATTGTAGGAACAGGATAATTGTCTTTATCAAAAACCTTATTCAGGTTTTGGAAGTCGACACATAACCTGATGTCACCATTTTTCTTCCTCACGGGTACAAGATTTACTACCCATTGTGCATGCAAAACAGGGAAAATTATTCTGGCGGAAAGGAGTTTATTTAGCTCCTTCTTGATAGCTGGTTCTAGGCTGGGGTGCATTTTCCTCAATTTTTGTTGAAAAGGCTTAGCCTCCGGTTTCATAGGAATGACATGTTGCATGATATTAGGGTCAAATGTTTTCAAGTCATCATACGTCCATGCAAATATGTCTTTAAACTCTTTCAAGAGTTTAATGAAGGCTGTTTTTTCCTGGGCAGTACATGTACTGCCCAGATTTACACATTGAGGGTTTTGCTCAGTTCCTAGATTCACAATGTCAGATTGCATGATGGAGCTATTAGTTTTACAATTCCTTGCAGCTTTAAATTTATCCTTTAAGTCATAGAATTTCTCAAGTTTGATTACTGATCTGGGAAGAGCACTAACCTGATCGAGAGATTCCTGAATTGAACAAGGCTTATGGATTACCGCAAAATTGTGTAGGTCCTCATCGTGAGTCATCTCGTCCAAAACCGCATCCTTAAAAGTATCTTTAAAAGTAAGAAAATCAATCAATTGCTGGTCGTCATTGAATACTCTCCAATTTTCTATGTTGTCAAGTATAGAAGGTCTGAACAGCAATTCAACCGAGAAAGCATCAGTAAGGATTCCTTCAGATGGAATCAATCTTGAAGCAACATTAGCCAAAAGATCAGCTTCCTGATTTAGACAACGGGGTATGGAACTTATATTAAATGCTTCAAATGCTAATAGTAAATTCCATACCTCAGTCTGATAGTTTCTCGAGTGTCCAGCTATGCAGTGTATTGTATTACGTACCTGATGAAAAATAATCTCAGAATCTCCTAAGACTACTAAGCCTTTGGCTCCCAAGTCAATCGCTTTCTTCAGCCCTTGAATGAGGGCTTCATATTCAACGATGTTATTGGTGCAATCGAATTCTAATCTGCAAGCAATGAAGTACCTTTTCCCGTAAGGATCAATCAGTAAGCATCCTGCACCAGCTCCTTCTTTTGACTTGGAACCGTCAAAGTAAAGAGACCAAAAACCGTCATTGAGATCTAAATGTGGTGTATTTGGGACCGAAATTTCAGCTGGGACTTGTGTAAAATGACAAATTTCAGACTGCTGATTTGAATCTGGAATTTCTGAAATTTCAGCCTCAAAGTTCCCAAAAAATGAGTCAGCCATGTAGTTACCCAATATGGTATCAGCGAACAAGACTGGTTCATTTGAGTCATCAATTTCAGTGACGGTATGCTTCATATACCATTCTCGATTGATTCTGATTTTATTCGGATGACCCTTATGAGGTATCCACAAGTGTGACCAGTCTGTCGCGAAATATCCATCGAGTTTTTGTGACCAATCCCTGCTAAGAAATAAACCATATGCTTCTGGGATATCAGCAACAATAATATCAATAACAAAATGGACTTGGGGATTGGAAGCTAACCTTATCAGCACCTCCTTCAGTTTACCTATTACCTTTACGTTTGAACGATCCAGCTATACAATACTAGTATCACAAGGCTGAGGGACAGCATTAAGCCTTTTACACACAGAGTAAGGCATTACATTTTTCGATGCCCCTGAGTCTATCATATAGTTATGTACTTTGCGATTAAATATTTCGAACGAAAGTAAAAAAGGTGGAGTAGAAGAATCAGATTTCTTGCCTATAGATGATGCGTTGACTGAAGACCTTTGTGAACTATCTTTATTATTGACAGAATTATTTTGATTGGAGGAAGTCTTACCAGTTTTACTTGGGCAGACCCCTTGCACCATTTTATCTCGAATCACAGGTATTTTTATGAGTTCATATAGAGAAATATTAGCTCTGCTCTTCTTTAAGTCTTCAATCAAGTCATATTCTAACTCAAGGGAGTGTGCAGATTTACTATTTGCAGGCTGATCTTTGTCTTTGACAGCTGAACTATTATCTGTAACAGTTGTAGCAGGTTCAGTTGAAGGCTAGTCTTTCTTACTTCTGGTGTTATACTGATGCTGATTTACATTGACAACAGCCACCTCTTTGTCATCAGTTAATTCTGAGGTGTCCCAGAAATGACTGATGACATGGGGTGGTTTATTATCATTGTTATCATTCGTGTTTTGTTTATCTTGAGAACTCTGTCCGGAAGACTGAGTTTCGTTTTCAGTAGTTGTTTCCAGATCTGAAACTATTGATTTGAGAAAACTATTAATTTCCTCAACACTGTTAGCTTCAGAGGGTGTATTTTGTTTTGCAGCTGGATTTTGAAAAGGTCTTATGAATAAATGTTTGGGTGGTTCTTTGTTCGGGGTGTTATCAGAAGTACCCTTTTTTAAATCGATGATTTCATTAGACAGTTTTTTGATAACTCTTTGGAGACTGTCAAAATCTAAGGCATCTTGACCCTTTTTGTCAGAGCTTGTGGTAGTTTTGGCTGTACTGTCAGTCTTCTTACGAGAAGAAGATGTGGAATCAGTATCTACTCCGGGATTTGCCTTTGTGGCAGACACATCCTTTTCAACTTTAATTGCTTCTTCAAAGTTTTCAGCGAGGGTAAGTTTGGCTTTTTGTCTGACAAAGACAGCTATTTTTCCAGGCAAGGATGAAGTGTAAAATTCTACAGTGACATCCTCAGTTGGCCTTCAAGTAGCGGGAATTCTATTTCTTAAAGTTAGAAAACGCTGATTAAAATCTTTAACCTTTTCTTTGGGTTCAATGCGAATTCTAGACAATTCTGACACTAGGATAGCTGGAGTCTTGTCATCTCCAAATTTGTCCATGAATGCAAGGTCAAATTCATTCCAGCTAGTAATGGAACCCGCTGTAAGTGAAAAATACCATGTCGAAGCTTTACCCTCGAATGTGTAAGGGAAAATCCGGCATACTACGTCTTCATGTTCCACATCTAAGAGTCGGACTGCTAGCATAAACTTTTTGATATGATCTTCAGCCGGTTCATTTGACTCAGGATTAAATTTAGGCAACAGCTTCTCAGGGTGTTTGGGCAAAGGATGTTGAACTCCTGGAACAGCAACTGCATCTTGAGCCATCCAAGGCATATTAACATTAGGATTTGGGGGATTCGCACCTGCCATGTTCCTTGGTGTAGGAGGCGGCGAAGGTGGTTTTTGAGGAATATGAGATGAATGAGGTGGTGAGGGTGGTCGACCGGATCCTCCTGAAGAAGGTGGTCCTGAAGAAGATGAAGGCTGATTAATGTCTGTTAAAGATCGCTCCTGTTCTTCCAAGATGGGTTCAGGATGATGAGTGCGAGGCCGAGTAATCTGCGGGAGAGGAAATTTAGTGGGCTGACGCCCAGTGAGATTCGAATAAGCCCTAGTTAAAATTCTATTAGATTCGTTTATGGCTTGCTCGTACTGGTTGATTTCTTCAGGAATATTAATACTGGGAGAGTTAAACTGAGAGATTAGATTTCGAACAGAGTCGCTCACTGGGGTTTCGTTCACTCACGATGAGCGGCGAGTGCGTGGTTGAGTAGTTGACTCTATTTGAGGGGTGGTAGGCTGATTAACTTTGTTTACACGGTTGTTTTCATCAGCCATTGGCTTACGCTAGCCCTCCTTCTAGCGCCATTGTTGACGGGCGTATTTGACTAAGCTCGCAACGGGGGAGACAACCCAGACCGGGATCCTTAGGACAGGCTCCAAGCTGTTTGGGATGGTTGTTCCCGACAGGTTTAAAGGCTCTGTTAGCCTGGAAATTTAAAAATCTAAAGGTTAAAATTAATGCTACTGATTGATGTTCAATCCTACACTTAGGATTACCAAAGTTAATTCAGGTTATATATCATAGGATGACAAACTGTTATATCTAGTCTACTGAAAGCAGTTAATTATAAACACAAGAATAGAAAGATAAAAATTAACAAAGTTAATACCTTACAGTAATGTATAATATACACAGTGTACAATATTTACAACAAGAATAATCTGCATGTTGGTAATTCGTACGAAAGGATCTGATTCAATAGATTTTTCAAATAATATAAAAAAAATTAAACACACATTATCCTAATCTACTCTCTATCCTGATCAGGAGCAGTAAAAAGATGTAACCTGTAATTGACTTATGTTGATAAGGACACTGTATGCAAATATTTGATAATATTTAAAGACATTCAAATATTACAAAACCATACAGAAATCGTTACACATTATATAATAACGATATCAATCATTAATTACAGAACATGATATATCACATAGATCGGAAACAGGAACAGTCGATACTTGTAAATAATATTTGCACAATTCTTCAAGGAAATTATCACAAACATTCATAATATAGAAGAACGAGTGGCAACACCGAAAGACGTTAAAAATCATATGTAAAGTATAAAAACTGTATATATGTATTAAACATCACCAGTCCAAACGCTGTAGCTACTGACAGTTAACTGTCTCGAGTCACAGATAGATCGAACAGCGGTCTTGTCCTCCCTTTCCCAAACTATCGGCCCCTATCACTTATGCTATCTGCCCTATAAATACATTTAATTTCCCCCAAAATAAAACTTCTTAAGAGCTGGGAATAATCAACATTGAAATCTTTAACTGATTTCGCATAAAAATGACAAGTGGGAACATGTCGTTTTTCAGCATATGTGCGAATACTCAGTCCATAACAGGAGATCGAGGGCATAGATAAGGTAACGGCACATGGAAAACAATCCCTGCAAGATCGATTTGCTTCCAGATATAAAGGGATCATCCATACAACCGAAATCATCAAAATCGGGGAAGGAAAATATTCACGATACTACCTACGATGCAAGACAAAAGAAACATAATTAAAATGTAATTAAAATAGAAAACAAATAAAATAATTAATAAACAATTTCATACTCATCAAATACCTGTAAATAAAACTCGATCATCAAAACTTCAAACCTGATACCAAAATAACACACCGCCAAAACACTACAAATTTACTGGAGCATTAAAAACCTGGATATTAACCCCACAAGAATGACTCGGTGAAGGAGCTCTGAATTGCATGAGTGCAATCTGAGCGTTAAGCTCACGGACCTTTTCATCACTCTTATCATTTTCATCCTGAAGCTTGAGAACCCTCCTAATCAATTTGTTCTTATGATTTCTCAGTCGAAGGAGCTGTTGATCATTCGCATTAACTTTCTCCTTTAACATAGCATTTTCAGCCTTTATTAAATCCCGATTCACTGCCATCTCACCTACCTTATCCTCCATACTACGAATTTTATCCAACAGTCGATTAATAAACAAAGGATGAGCCATATTTGCAACGCAATAAACACCAGGTACATTTGTGTGCACAGGATTTTCTTTAACCGAAGAATTCATAACAGCATCCACTCGCACTTCTTTATCGAGCACAGGGATATCTTCATCAACCACGGGAGGAGTCCCGTCGACAGGGTTTGGAACAGTTTCAAGATGAACAACATTATCATTATCAGGCGAAGGGAAATCCAATTCCTCATCATCCAAAACCACAGTCTCTACCTGAGGCTTGTCAACTACAGGGATTTTGACAGAGTTAACTTTCGCCATGCTTCTGGTGAATCTAACCGCCAACTTAGCTCTTGGTCTATCTTGCCCACGACCACGAATCTTATCTATATCATTTTGTGGGGTTGTTGGTGATAGAGATGAGGCTGTCCTAACACGCTTAGAACCTAGAGGCATACGAGCAGCTTTCACTGGTTTATCCATGGAGTCTTTGCAAGGTTGAGGACTCATACGGCGAGGGCTCGACAGAGGTTTGCGCGGAGGAGGAACTGAGACTGAACTCGGATCTCTATTCTTGTTACAGTCATCAGGATTGTCGAACATGCATTGACAAAACGCAGCAAAACCATTTGACTCTACAAACTCATCCCATGACCGACCCGACTTCAACAACTCACGCTCAATCAACATGCGAACCAACCCGTGATGAAAGAGGCTGTGACTGATGTGTTTCGGGCCTTTTTGAATCGCATTGGACATTTTGAACAAGCTGTGTAAAAGATAATAAGGCAAATTTAACGAAAACCCTATAAAAACAGACATAAGCCGGAGGTGGTATACATATGCTGATGATAACTGACCTTCACAGGTCAAGTAACGGTGAATCAGATCGAGGACAGGGCGCCATTCTTTTCTGAAATACTTACGGGCCACTCCAGTTTGAAAAGAGACTTCCTGAGCAGGGTTTTTCAGTAACTAGCGCCATTCAGTGATATTCATCTTCTGGTACTTGAACCACCTCTGACCAGTCAGGGACAAACCTGTTGCAGCCGCTATTGATCGTTCATCAACCCGGAACCGAAGATCCCCAACTTCTGCTTGAAAAGCAACCAGGGAGAGAGCAAAAACCCTAGTAACTTCAGGGTTAGAGTCAGAAAATTTCTTCAAGAACGGCATCCATCCTATATCCTCAACCTTTACTGCAAGCTCAGGGTTTGAATTTAACAGGGTCATCTCGCAGGGCTCAACCCTAACCACAGGTGCCATCACTGGTTGAACCCCAATGCGTAACCGCACGCAAAATAGGTACCAAAGCTCGGCGAGAGACAGAACATGAGATCGTGAGCACTTAGAACGAAGGCTAAGCAAAACCAGGTGATGAACAGGATAAGCCATAC
>LPNX010992258.1:44436-157800 GCA_001517045.1 Pseudotsuga menziesii
GCTTTTGACATACTTCCCAGGTAGGGATCTGCTTCTTATGGCTCGTCCACCATCGGACTGCGGTAGCTCTGAATGCTGACTCTAGGGCTGGCATAATTTGTAGGGCGGGTATCTGAGCCGAAATGTGGGCGATAAACGATGCGGGGTATTTGGAACCATCATACACAGGTATATGTCGGGTCTGTGAGTTGACCCATCTGACAGACTTGGTAAAGCAAGCATTGCTGCCCCGATGGAGCTCAGACAATCGGTGCTGCCAATTTTCGAGTTCCTCCTCAGGGTCCGTCATACAGGAGCTACCGGATTCCCATCCTTCGGCCGGGGAATCCGTGTTACCTTCGTCCTGCACCGCGATAGGCGGTACAGGTTTCACATCAGCCTGACCGTTATGGTAGATTGGCTCAGTATATCGTTCCCCTTGGGAAGGATCCAGGGGAAAGATGACCCTGAAGTCTTTCCCTTCGAAGACCATCTGCCTCTTTTTGAGGTTGATCACTGCGGCATTTTCCATTGCCCATTCAATCCCTAATAAAGCCGGGTAAGGGTTGCTGTCATCGATGATCTCAATTACTTCAAAGTCTGCGAAGGTACTAACCCCGTCAATATCTATTTGGAGATCCAGGAATCTTCCTAAGGGTACAATCTTTTGCTGGTTGGCCAGTCGCAAATGTATAGGAGACCAAGCGAGGGTAGGTTTCCCCATTTGTTCCCAGGTTTGTTTGGGTAGAACATTGACATCGGACCCCAAGTCCAGAATAACATCGGTCATATCATATGCCCCAATCTGAGCATTCAATCGCATTTCCCTGCCGGTCCTGCTGACACGATGAACAGGTTTGTCCAGAGCATCAGTCTGCAAAGATTCACAGGTAGTAAGGATAGTCTGCAGCTCATGCAGAGAAGATTGATTTCTTAAAAGTTTAAGGCAGCTATGCAAAAAGGTAGATAGTACACTTTCTTTATCCATCGATGTGTCGTAGGATGGGGAATGGAGCTGTGCGGGGACACTGGATGGACTCGGGCCAGCAAAATCTTTCTTGGCCGCCATGAACGTCTCTTTTTCTCGGAAAATATCAAATGCAGGACTTTTTGCAGGGGCCTTACGAATTAGAGCTTCGACAGGGCGGGTTGGCGTTTCCTGGAGATGTGTCGTGAGTCCACTTCGTGTAACGACATTAAGAGTCGCCATAGGGCGGGGCTCGACAGAAAGCATCTGAAGGCTCTGAGTAGGGATAGTCTGTCGTGCCTGAATCTTAGCGATCAGCTGAGGGCACTGTTCAATCACATGATCGACAGCGCGGCAATACCGACATGTCGTAGTTGGGTTCCGACAGTCGCGAGCCAAATGCCCGGCTTGGTTACAATTATAACACACAATTTGGTTTCAGCCTCGCCCAGCTATACCGCCACGACCTCCAGAGGTACCTCGGCCAGAGGCACCCCCCTGGTAGCCATAATTGCCGGTAGGTGGGCCTTCCGTGTGCACCCTGTAGGCATCATAGGTGCGGCACTCCTCCTCCTTATGACCGATAGATTTGCAAAATTTACAGTAGGGGTTCGCAGGNCACGCTGTAGGCATCATAGGTGCGGCACTCCTCCTCCTTATGACCGATAGATTTGCAAAATTTACAGTAGGGGTTCGCAGGTCCCTGCGCATACTTTTGTAGCAGATAACAGTGCTCCGGCCGATGTTGGTCTGTCATTCGACAAAGTTCACAATAAAGAACCTGTGGCGGAAAGGGGTTCGGCGCACCATTCTGCAGGTACTTGGCGATTAGGGGGCACCGTTCCCGGTCATGTCCTTCAGTCCGACAGTGCGTACACCGCCCTGCTTCGCCGTCAGACTTTCCCTTTTTCATCTCGCGGAGTTCCAGGGCCATCGTAGCTAACTGCGCTTGGATTTGGGCAATCCCAAAGTCGTCTCCGACAGGGGCAGTCTCTAGTTTCATTGCGATTTCTAGGGCCTCTTGCTGGTCAGCAACCTTCTGTTGCATGAGTGGCGTTCTGATATGTGGTAACAATGCAGCGATAAACCATTCCTTGTGCTGCCCAGGACTAATGGTAAAACTGACCTGGTCCAGTAGAACTTTGAATCTCTGATCAAACTCCCAGACTGACTCGCCGCGCCGCTGCTGAATCTCTTTGAGTTCGGTGATGCTCTGCGACTCCGATTTAGGTTTCTTAAATTCTTTGATTATGGCCGCCTTGATTTCACCTAACGTAGGGTTCTTGTTCCTAGAAAATTTCATGAACCAAGTCAGAGCCCTGTCCCGAAAAGATGTAATCAGCTGCGCGGCGCGCACATCGGGATCGGTAATGTTTTTCGCGTTCCAGACCGCGTTGCAGAGAAACCAGAATTGTTCTGGGTCTTCGGAGCCTGTGCCTTTAAAGGTGGGGAGTTTAATATCATCAACGAGGTGGGCCATGGAATTACGGGTGGTTTTGGGAAGGGTACTGGCGGTGGAAGGGGGGTTTGCGCGGGCAGATTGGCCCGTAGGTTGAATACTCGAACCTGGTTGGCTCTCCGGCTGCGACGGAATGCCAGGGTTTGCGGGGTGGCGCTGCGGGGTAGCTGGCGGGTTTTCGACCTCAGGGTGGTATGCGGAGTCCGATGCTTCAGGGTTTACAGGGTTGGACGCGGTGATCTGGCTTACGGAAGAGGGGCTAAAATCCTGCTTATACCTTTTCCCGTTTCGCAACAACCCGTGTTGCTCGTCCGAGAGAGTGGTACTTGCAAACATATGTTAGTACGACTAAACTACTAAGCTGATTCAAATAGCAATATACCAATAGTAGAAATTCAGAAACTTACCACGGGGACGAAGTACTTGCATCAATGGTAACCTCGTTGTAAACAGTCACTTGTGCTGCAACACAGGTTCGTATTTTCTTTCTGCGCAAATTGCAAACAGGTCTCAACGAACCAATCACGGATGTCCTTCACCGAGGGCCTCCAAAACATAGCCCTTGCGGTACAAGGTAAACCCCTCGTGAGCAGGTACTGAGTTCAGCCGGAAACGGAACCAATTTGTTGGCACTTGGGCAGACCCGGGTTAACACTGTATACTTCGCACCAACAAACGACCCACTGTGTTGGCCCTTTCGGCAACAACCTGCGCGTAGGTTGCAGTCTCACCCGAAACAGCAATGGGGTGCCGCAGAATCAGGTTTCTGCATGCAAAGAGGGGGATTACTGTACCGTTGTCTTTCTCAACAGATTATTATTCAACTTTCTATTTACTTATCATTCCTTCACATATAAATTCAAAGCATAAAAGATAAACCAAACACGCGTAACCCACTACAGGGAATTCACTGCGAAGCTTAATATTAGCAGAGATCTTATTTTATCAGATGTAACCAGTTAGATGCATGAAAATAACAGAAACAGAAACAACACAACAAAACCACAACACCACATATAACGTGGTTCACCCCCAGTGTAGGGGCTACATCCACAAACTGCGTTTTATTCCTCTTTCCTCAAAACCACAGTTTATCTGCGCACACAGCTGCAGATTCCTTCCCTCTTAATAGTCGCGCACACAGCAGCAGGCTTCTGCGCACACAGCTGCAGATCTTTCTTTCCTTCTTACAAAAACCCTCTGCGCACACAGCTGCAGAGGTTGTCCACGCACACAGCTGGGACTTGTCCTTTCCTTACAAAAACCAATCTTACTTGCCTTTTCTTTTCTTACATCAAAAAGCCTAACCTCTCCATTTTACCTAAGCGCTTATTTATACTGCGCGGCTTTACAAAACCCTGGTCTTAAACCATGGGCACCCACAAACCCTAAACCCTGGATTTAAACCATGGGTTTATTACAAACAGAAAGGGTTTTGACTTACCCCGACACCCCTAAGACTATTTTGACCCATCGCTCCACTTATAAATTAACCGCGGAGTTACCCCCTATGGAGTATACGCTCCAACAAATAGGTCTAATTAAATATTTACCTTTCAATAGATTTCATCATCTTCTTCATCCAAGTCATGATCTGTATCATCATATCCAGAGTCAAAATTGTAAGGATTGGCCATATCATCATCATCATCTAAGTCATTTATGTTCATCATGTCATCGTCGATATAATCTTCATGGGCATTGTCTGCTACATCATCTAATTCAACTAATTCTTGGACATCTTCTACTGGATCATCTTGATCATCTAAATCATCATATTGGTCATGCTATTCATCATCGTCTTCTTCTTCCAGATTACCCTCTTCATTAGTTTCGTTTAGGGTATAATTTATTGGCCTTCCCCTTGGATCGTGTCTCACAACAAATGACCAACCCTCTTTACCTGGAACCTCCGAGTAAAATACCTATTCACATTGGCTTGGAAGAACATAGGGCTCTGTTCCTGGCTCAAATAACCTTGTATTTACCATGGTAAATCCATTATCATGTTCAATAATAGTTCTATCGAGATCACGTTGATTCAATCGTAACCTATACCATTAGACAATGAACATAACTAACTTGAAGGATTTAAACTCACACAGTAGAATATCTTTCAAATACCCATAGTATTGATTTTCTGAGATTTCTAGATGTTTGATACTTCTAGATGAAACATTGGTCACCTCAAAGACTGCATATATCCCACAATATGATGTTTTCTTTGTTTCATCCAATTTTTTGATGCGATATCTATAACCATTGCAGACCATAGCCTTATGGTGTTTTACCTACAACAAGCAATACATGGAATGATTACATAAAAATTCAATATTTATGAATAACTGCATATTTATGCAGTCATACATGGAAAAGAACAACATGTACATCAAAATGTAATTTGTAAAATAACAAATTTAGAGTGATTGATTAATATGCTTTCCTACTTATCTTTTAAACCATATGCTAAATTGATTTCCCTTTGTATGAGATTTGTATCTCCATTGCAATGTGTTGCTTTTACCAATGAAGCCACAACTTCCCATGATATTCCATGACCTGATAGTTCCCATTGTTCAATCCATACCTTCATCTAGTCAATATTGTTTGCGATGTCAAAATGAATTGCATCCCACTCTCGACCAACTACATGATGACAATAAACATTAAAATTCAAGACATATGCATATTTGTTGAACAAAGTATATGCTCTTAATTGATGCAATAAATTGAATATGCAATTAGAATATGTACAATATAATTAACATACACTAGCTAATAATCAACTTTCACCTTCCTCGATCTACCTTTCCCCTTCAGGTACTCCCCTTCAAAATAATTATTGGAGTCTGGATCACAAATACGATGTAAATTGAGCTTTGACACTAACTTAGGAAGATATTCACTAACATACAACATGTTTTTGTATACCATATATCCTTCCATCATAGAACACTCAGCATGTGCTTGTTGTCTCACCAAACCCTTCATAAATTTCAAGTGCCTCTCAACCATCCACATGGACCTTGAGTGCACAGGTCCACACAATTCAATCCCCTGAACTTGGTGTATGAGGTACTGTTCCTGTGCATTTAAAAATGTCAAAGGTAGATGCTTCTGCATTTCACACATGAGACAAGGAATTTCTGTCCTCCAATACTTTATATCTTCTTTATGAATTTATTTAGATGTCAACCATCTACAAGTGACACAAACCAATAACGATAATTAACAAAAAAAACATTAAATTACATAACATGAATTAGTGCACAAACAACTAATCGATATTTACCTCATGTATTTCCCAAGATTATATATAACTTGTTTGACATTGTTGTCGAAGTTGTGCAGGAGAGAGAGACATAGAACATACTGTATCAATATACAAACCACGTCATTTTTTAAACTAAGAGTATACAAACAAGAAAACAAATGTGTGCAATAAAATGAAAAAAAATGTATGGACATAACAATAATAATTACCTTGATGAAGACGTTCCAATCATGCATTTTGACCCTCACAAAATCACCTTTTTGTTATGATATTATTCAAGTTTGCAAAAAATCCAGTGGGAAGTTTAATTTTTCACATTACTTCTTTAACAACATTACTTTGCTTCTTCGTAAACAATATCCATGGAATTGAGTTTATATTAATTTGGTATTTGTTTCTATGAAATTGATGGCCACCTTTCATTGCATGGTTTCCTTCTTGAATGTATTTGCAAACTTTCACAATTTTATCTTTCTTGCTCCTTATCTCCAATAGTCACCATAATGTTCCGGTCACATTATTTCCAATATGCATTGTATCAAACAAATGAGCAATTTGTAGGTTCCCTTAGTAAGAAAACGTATTGAATTGTATAGGATAACTTTTCATTCCTCGCGGAAGCCCATTAATTCCTTCATGATCACGAAGGACATCATGAATGCTAGTTAGTAACTATATTATAGAAATCAATTATGGCCACTACAGTAAACAACTCACAAAATAAATTAAAATAAATAACAATTCATATACGATGATCCATACGTACCAGCTTGACGATTTCTTTTGTATTGCATCTTCCAATGGTGAGGTGTCATTCTCCAAGGTTTTAATATAGTCTCTTTCTTCCCATTGAAAAGATTTATTTAGGTTGTTCTATAACTATTATTCTTAGAGAGAAAATGCATATACTCATCAAACACCTCCTTTCTTAAGCTTTTTGAGCGACGATATTTGATCTTAGGACCACAAACTGGACATGAAAATTTACCCTTTGTCTTGAGACCTATAATATATAGATATGGAATATCTATGTCAATTATAATTATATATAAACTATATTAACTAATTCATATAATTAAATGCAATTAAAGTATAACTTAAAAATACAAACCACAAAATTGGGTTAACCCTGGGACATCATGTATTGTCCATACAACCATTGCATGGAATTGAAATTTCCTTTGTCGTATTGGTCTACATACTTCATACATAGTGATTCCATTCCATAATTTCAGTAGCTCGTCTATAAGAGGTTCAATATATACATTCATATCTTTGACTTGATACTTCCCTGATTGATTTGAAGTACATATAAAAGATATAATTATGAGAACCATTAAGATATATAAATCATACACAAGAGTAAAATAAAATATATATATATGACATTAGGAAACAGAATACGACAAATGAGATGCCACAACTACATTAGAAATAAAACAGTTGTGGAAACAAAATACCTAGAATAATCATTTCCAACATTATGTGCTCCCTCTTTATTAACAACTAGGGAGGAATGTCATCGTTGATAACAAAAATAGTCCACACCGTGTAAATGGATTTCATCTGTGCAAATGGATTAACACCATCTTCTACCAAAGAAATCCTAAGATTACGAGGTTCTTCTTTAAAGTGAGGCCACTTTTCCTCCATATCTCTAAATGCAGAACCATCTGCAGGAATTCAAATAACATAATCTTGACTTTTGTTTCAAGCATGGTAATCCATATATTGCGCTATGTTATTGCAATTGAACAGTCGTTGCAAATGTGGAATCATGGGAATATAACGAAGAACCTTGTGAGGCACCTTTTTTGTTACTTGATCTGTCTGATATCTATTTATATGACATTCTAGACATTCTGTTGCAAATTCATGCTGATTATAATATATAACATGGTCATCGAGGCATGCATGAATTGCTTCATAATGCATTCCAATCTCTTTNTGATTGTGGTAACAAAATTTCATTTATCAAGATACATCAAATAAAAATAAAAATAGAGTTTTAATATAATATATAAATAATAGTAATGAAACACACTTCATCCTTATTAATTTGAATTATGAATTAACAATACAATTATTAGAGGAATAGAGATAAACTTTACCATGAGCGTATATATGTGATGGATTATTTTACATACCTTAGAATCCATGTGATTGATATGTTTTAAAGACCATTCATAACCTTCAAGTTCATTATCAACAATATAGCAGAGAGAAGATTTGTTTTGGAGCTTTTATATAGGGGTTCGTATGCCTTATCGAGAAGAGGTATATCATGAACATCATCAAAGTCATCAATATTTTCATTATCATTGTCATCGTCACCATCCATTCTAATCTTAAATGAATCATGGATCAATGTATTTGTACCATCATCTTCAACAATGTTATCAGTATGATCATCTTCTTCAATATGATCAATCACTTGTTCTCCATTAGACATAGACTCTCCATGATCCTCTGGTACTTGTTCTGAAAGCATTTCCTCTGGAAGATATGTCATATAATGTATTTCCTTTATAAATACATTAATACATCAATATTTAATAGTTAATATAGGAAATATTAAAATAGTACATACATTTAGCAAAGCAAGAAAGTATAAAAGAAAATTATAATGCCAAACCTACAAATGGACGATATTCATTCCCCCACTCAGCGTGTTCATGTGGCTATTGCAATCAATATTATTCTCCTCTTAAATCCCCTACATTGACTACATGGAAAATAACATTTCCCATCAACCCTCTATTTCATTGCATCCCATAGTCTATCAAGCAATTGTCGATTTTATTTGTTTGGATCAGGAATATTTCTTCTTGACATTTTGTCACAAACTTCATGAATGAATACTATCGACAATCTTAAGAAATCAAGTTCCACGCATCACAATTTTCTCAAACGATGGTTTGTCGAATAATTAAAAAATTCCCGCAAATTGTCTATCAAAGAAAAACAATTCCCAAATCGGTTGTCGAAGAATAAAACAATTCCTCAAACTGTCCGTCGAGAAATAAACAATTTCCGCAAACCATTTGTCGAGAAATAAATAATTTATGCAAACTGTCTGTCACTTCTACAAAAAAGATGTCGGAAAGTTTAAAAATGTTTATATTTATAATTCCACGGTCATCGGATATTCGACGAACTGAACCTAGTTACCATTGTAAGTATGCATTTTTCCAATTTGAAACAAGTAGCATGGGCTCGTTGAAAGTTTGACGATCACACCTTCCCTAGTCATCGAAAAGCCAACGACCATCCCTTATAAATTCGTCGCAAATCTGACGACGTAATCTCACTTAATTGACAAGAATGTTCATCGCAAAACCTATGAGGAGGAAATTCAAAAATTTGACGGCTCTGCAAGATGACAAAAAAAATCAGAACGTACAGTACTTTTGATCATTGCAATCCGACAAAAACGTACTTTACATCGGATGTCGTCGAATTTTGGGCTCAAATCTTGTTGTGATCCCCATCTTATAACCACCCCTATTCCTTGGAAATCATGGCCTCCACATATATGAAAAATCAACCTTGGTTTCAAGGATGGAGAGGATCTCTTTATGCAAATGTACATACCTACCAGCAATGCTTTAAACAAATAGATTTATTAAATATCAGACCAGTTTGGTTCATAAACACACGTACTGAAACTGAAAATAAATGCAATGATAATAAAATACAACAAGAACCAAAGGAGATACCAATGATACTTAAGAGGGAATTTTTATTCACTAAACATTCTAAACGAAAAAGAAAAAGAGCTACTACAACAAGCAAATGTGGTTGCAAATAGTAAACAAGGGACTATAAATCAACTCGGAATGAAAAATGAATTCAATATGATGAAGGAAGAAAGCAAATCTGATGATAAAAAGGATGAAAAATTAGGTTTCAGGATCAAGTCTCTCTTATGGAAAGGTTATAGGTGACCCAAGCCGCTCAAAATTTATAGATAGGCATGCATTAAGTGAAAAAATGGGGTTTTAAAGCTAATTTTCACTTGTAGAATAGAATGGTTCAACTCAGTTCACTCATATCGAACAAACAAGCACAACCTAGAATAGATTACTCAAAAAATAGGAAAACACTTTCATCTCAATAGATATGGAGGAGTTATGGAGAGGGATCCTAAATTGATAGTTCAAGTAGAGACAAACATACAGAGAAAATAGCTAAACAAAGTAGTAAAATATTCAAGAAAAGGGTTGTAAATTCAAAGATAGACACAACCAGAGAAGGATTATAGAACCTACCTAGTATGGTTTTCAAAAAATATTCTATGCAATTTGGAACATACTCGTACCAAAAGGAACCTTCTAAGGGGTTTTGCAACCTCAACAAAGTTTCAAAAATTAAAAATAAATAATTCAAATAAAACTAGAAATTAAACAAAGAGAGGCACACATAAAATAAAAATAAACTAATTACTTTTTGCATTCTTAAATAAAAAAATACACATGTAAAGACACAATGTAAAGAACTAAGAATGCATTTTCTTTTGTATATAAATGAGATATTACAAGGGGAAGAATCATCTCAAAGATTGTATTGAAAGGAAACCCTACAACCGTCCAAGGGAGGGTCCATTAGTTCTCCTGATGATATCACAATCCTCCATCCAAGCATCTCAAGATGGTTCTCAAATAGGTGAGAAAGAAGCCAGTAGAGGCTAGCTTCAAACTCAAAGGGAATCCTAACATAATGATGGCTTGATCAAATGGATAGAGAATTGTGTGGAATGGGGGACCTTGAGGTTTCTTTTATAGGTATGTCAATGGATTTGGGATGAGGATTTGAATTGTATTTTTGCCTCCAAATATATTATCTAAATCAACCCATACCAATATTCTTGCTGAAACTTTGTTATTTTTTGGGGGAAAGAAAGAAACAACAATTTAAAATCACTCTTAGGGTGAGGTTACTGTTAACTGGGGGATTTGTGACTTTCATTTATCATATCAAATTTTTTTTTGTGACTTGGGTTTGTTATATATGAGGGATATGTGAGGCCTAACTTCCAAATGTCTCTTCACTATTTGATTTTCATTTTGAGGTTTGTGTATGATTTCTCAAGGTCCAATGGGTGTAAATGAGGTGAAATGATGACATACGAGGGTGATGGGCCTGACAACATGTTTGGTGAACAAATTTTGGCTATTAAAAAATGAATTCAAATGGATATCATATGAAAAAATTATGTCGAACTAAATTCAAAGGAAAATACTTAAAAAAATTGTTGAGAAGGTACATTGTTTATGTCATCTTTCTAATGTGGATGAATCATAAATTGACATGTGGACCAACCAATATTTGGCATGTGAACCAACCAATATATAAAATTTGGACCAATAAAACATTTACACGTTGACCAATTTGAGATGATAAGTGGATTAATCATAAGTTGACAAGTGTGCCAATCAAATGTTGACATGTGGCATGTTGACATGCAGTGAGATGCATAGCTGGAAAGGGAATATTCAAGAGGATTTGATCCCTTGACCTTTGCTAAAAATGAATAGAGACCAATCGTTATACCATGTGGCTATATTATACTCTTTCATTGATCAATTTCTATTTAAATCAAGTTTATTAACTTATTAAAAGAAATGGACATATCCGAAGGGATTTGATCCCACAACATGTCCTCCATACTCAAATCAGGCTAACCATTGACTCATATGTTTTTGATGTTGAAATAGTTGGAGCTTATTTGATTTAATCTTCAACGTTTTAGTTAAAAAATGCTAAACTAGATTATCCAAAAGGATTCAAAGCACAATTTTCCCCGTCAAACTCCAGCACCTTTGCCGCCACACCACACAATTCAATTGTGCTATAAATTGAAACAATTTGGTTTTGAATGTACAATTTTTTCTATGTATTGAGAAATTATCAAGTTGTGTTCACTTGTTGTAGGAAGAGGCTACTGCAAGTTATGGAGCCAAGTTATTTTCTTCCTAGAAGAACACCAACATCCAATATTTCATATTAAAGGCCATGTTTTGATGTAAAAAATACATATGGATGTAATTTGCAACATTTTAATGGATTGATTGCTCTTTGAAGTAGACCACATGGGTGAAGTCCATTACCAATTTACTTAGTATTTTCTATGTTTATTACTATTATATTCTCAATTTCAATTATTTGATTAGTTGATTTCATTATCATATCAATCCAATTTAAACATAATTGTAGAAAAAATTAGAATCTTGTAATGGAATTTGAATTAGTGTAATCATGAGAATTGCGTCACAGTGACATCTAGGAGATAGAGCAATATTCACAATCAAAGTATTTGAAACAATATGCAAGAGAACAACAAAAGAGAATGAAATAACTATTGTTCAGGATAATGCACCCTTGTAACCTAGGGTCTCTGAGATTACCAACTTACTAAGACACTTGTAGACAATCAACTTATCTATAAAATGAAATAGGAATAGGAAGAAGGATTGACTTACCCAGTTTATGACGGTTGATCCAAGCTTGGTGTTCTCCTCTTTCGATCTCCTTAAAAGCTTCCAGGGCTCTCCCAATTCACTTGTGAAAGACAAATTATTCAATAAATATCTCATATATATATATCAAAGGTTAGTGAAATTCATATTCATAATAACATAATTGAAATCATTCATAATCCATTATACATGAGAAAGAAACAATATAAATATTGGTAGAAGAACTTTCTTTATTCATAGATAGAGAATGGTAAGATTACAACCCAGCTTCTGAGACAAGGACTCCTCTACAAAAAGAGGACACTGAGTTCTACTGCTTCAAGAGGTCTTAGGCATACCACCAGCATAACTTTTCTCTTTCAAGAATGATTGATTAGCCCCATCCCATGCGCTCTATTTATACATGGGGAAATAGAGAGGTTTCAAAGGTTAGGATGTCTGAGACAACTGAGATAGTTATTGATTAAGGCTCAATTGATCTCGACTAATCGTGATTTAATATTTTTAACATTGGATTAAGGTACACACGAGTATGTATATAGGAAAGACGTGTGTGACACACTCCTTGCTCAAAGGAATCTCGCGTGTTCAATGTACACACGGGTTTCAATGAAAATAGTAATGTGTGCAACCCTAATCTCCAAATGAAAATGTATGAAGCTAGTCAGGAGATCATGTAGCATCAGTCATGTGCTTCTATAGTGTTTTGGCTTACTTCAATCCTAAATATCCTTTTGTGTCCTGACATATTGGATGTCAGTACTTGAATGGAGAAGTGCCATTTTGGTTGATAACAGATGCCCCCTAATGTGTGAGGTCAGAAGGAAAATATGGTCGAAATACATTACAATGTTTTAATATTGGAGAACTCAAGTGTCCAAGGCAATAGAGGAAATACCTGAAACAAATACATATCAATGTCATATACAAAATCATATCCGAGGATGCCATGTTCAAAATAATGGAACACTATATCCTTTTCAATATTTGATTACATCATATGATATGGGTACAAGACCATGTATATTACAAAGGTGGATCGAATCCACAATATACAATGATGAGTATTCAGAATCTGGAAGCTATGTAACTAATCATAACATAGTCTTGCACAACTTAGATTATAAATGTGAACCTAAGGTCTTCATCAAAATCCAAAGGAACCAATCTCTACCATGTGAATAGGTGTGTTGAAGTCGAACATGGAAGAGACTCAACAGAATGTCATATAATGAGTGAAACTGACAACTAAAGCAAAGGAGTTCACTAGTGATGATAGTGAATCCTAAGGTACTATCTTCAAAGCTCTAGGTCTTCGTCTTCAGGAAGTACTGATGAGAAACCATACTATGATGAGGAAGGAAATGGATCCTCCAATAGATCACACGAGTGACTAGGAACTGGATATGAGAAGCTAGACACAAGTAATACTTAGATAGGATAATGATGGAATCAGGATAATAGTCAGATGGAGGGATAAATCCTTGAACAGTGAGAACCACATAAATATTACCCATGGTATGTTTTTAACTTGCAGATAGAACAACTAGACTTATCTGTCATGTAGGAGACATGATCAGATTCCCCAATTATAAAGGACAAGTGGAGGAGTAAAGGCTTGAATTGATAGCTGAAGTGAAAGTGTAAACTGAAACATGAGTATCAGAAAGTTCAAAGAGTGTTATGTTAAAGGATAACATGCTGCCACTATTTATAAACCAAAGAGAGTACTTCTTCCTTATCTTTCCTATTAAATTTTAATGAGTCCAGGAAAGTCAACTCAGATCTCTCTTCATTTTTGACAAGCTTGAAGAGGGGAGAGAATAATGCTTAATAAAGTCACTGATTCACAGATTTCACGAGCCCGAACTAGTACATGCTCGTTGGTGTTTTCATATTTTGAGAGTTCGAAAACTCCGAAGAAGACTCTAGAGGGGTGCTTTTTCATCCAATTTAGTCTCTTGAGCCCAGAAAAGTGTAAAACATACCATAGAAGAACACTCTTAGCTTCCGAAGAAGTAAGGCACACCTTTTTCATACTTAGTGAAGAAGGTCCAAAAAAGGTTAAATTACCACCTACCCAACGCCCCTTCAAAAGCACAATATAGACTGAGTTTTACGAGTGTGAAGGAAGGAAATATCACTCGGAAAGATCAATTTGGTTACGAGAAATGGGGCTTACAACAGTAAACTTGATGCTTTGTTCTTTAGGGTTTAACGAGCATGACAAAGGCATAAAGTATGCTTGGAATATTTTTCATGTTTAGGTCTAGAGCATGAAAAAGAGAAAACTAAGCTCATACAAGAAGCTCCTTTTTCGTAAATTTAGTCCCTCGGGTCCGAAAAAGTGATAAACCTATACCTAAGAATACTCTTCTCAATTTTGAAGAAAAGAGAGTGTTCCTTTTCCGTATTATTCCACATGGTAGGAAAAAGTGATAAACTACCACCAATGTGGATGCCGATTCACATATTCTTAACGAGCCTGAATGGACACGTTTACTCGGCAGTCAAGTCTATTTTGAGGAGTTAGACCCGAGCCTAAAGAAACTTCAAAAGGGAGGGGATCCTTATAAACAGGGATAACTTGTAAAAAAAATTAAAATGAGGCTCAATTTGGCGTGAAAATAGCAAAAAAGGCTCCCCTAAACCTATGACTGATGCGACCTGAGTACCAAAAGACAAAAAAGTGTTCTAAACTAGTGTACTCATGGAAGAGAGGCTTTATCCACGAAATAACAATGATGTAGACAAGGTAAAAATGGTTAAATACCATAGTACATGGTCAACGAAGTCATCCTAGGGTTAAACGTGGATAGGGATAGATGCATAATGACAAATGGAAAAACCAAATCCTACCCTATATGAGCGGACAACAACCTTTAAAAGACTTCGAACCTACTACATTAGGAAAAAAGGACATGGTATTAGTTCAATTATAAAAGTAAATTTCAAACTATAGGTTAAAAACACCAAAATTAAAAATTTTCCTATATATAGTTCAAAAATATAATTAGACAATACCACTTCAAGTTTTTACCCAATTTAACAATATTTTAGCTCTGACTTGAATTGCTCAATACAGAAAAACTGGTGGACCATTTCGAATTCCGCAAGTGTTAGGTTAGCTAGCTTTTTCCCATCTTGCATTTCAACTGTTTTAATTTTCAATTTCATGCAATTTTTCCATATTTTGGGCCTTCCCTAGGTAGTTTACATAGTACACGCTAGTAGGTGACTTATACAGTCATGTACACATGTTATACACGTGAAATGCCTAAAGGAAACTCGCATGTCACATGCGACCTCTTTAAAAGACAGTCGTGTGTACTGCATGACCTATAAATTTTTAAAATTCTGCCAAAATTAAAAGAAATTTACATTTTCTAATGATTAATAATGGTCAAATGAACAGGTTTAAACATGGTTTTGGAGTGGAGGGAGCGAGAACATGGATATATGGACCGCGAGGCCCTCGGTAATGCCCCCACTGTGCATGCATTACATCAATGTGGGTTACTAAAATTCTTCTCCACATCTCCAATGTGGGCCAATGTCCACTTGCTTGAACATTTGATTAGCTTTTGGGACGATGACCTAGGTGCTTTCGATCTTCAGGGTGAGATCTTGGACATAGCCTTGGAAGACATATATTTCATCACGGGATTATCTTGACAGGGAATGCATGCCAACCTCAAAGGTACCGGTAGGGGCGGTGACACCATGAGTTTCCAAGATTATATGGACACCTACTGCATGCCTAGGAGTAAAAAAAAGGGATCATGCATCCCAATAGTTCATATTTCTAACTTCCCACTTCAGGTAGTGGTAAGTACCATAGTACGGGTTGCAGGATCTTCGTCATTACATCTTGCCACTCAGACACAAATGAGGGTGGCAATGGAGTGTTTATAGAGGACTGTGTTTGATTGGTGCTCGGGTATAATCCCGATTATGAAAAAACAACTCTCTGACTATAAGAGAGGCCGCCGCAATAATTTTGGGTATTCAAGTGTATTAGTGGCCTTCATTTTTAAGAGAGTTCCCACAATTATCCCTACTATACCACTTCCATATTTCTCTCCTCGCTAACCTAGGTTGACCAGGTGGGGAGAAGTATTCCTTCTCTAAGGAGGCAGAGGATCAGTCCAGGATATGTACGATGATGACTTTTATGTGTGGTGGGGACAATAGTTACCAACACTCGAGTATTTTCCTTATACAGATTTAGACCTTCGAGGAGACAATGGTCTCTTCCTCCCCCTGTGAGGAATGTGGGGAGAGCTAGGTATTTTTCTTTTTATGTTTTTAATTTTTATGAATTTTGTCATAAAATTATATACATATGTATAAGAGTTTTCAATCCATTTTAATGTTTAAAATGAAGATGTTGGACCTATCTGCCCTTATGGGAATCCTAGGATGTATGTATGACCTATACTAGGTGGAGACTAGGGTTTGATGAGGGTACTCGAGGGGAAGCTGTCTAGGCTGACCGAAAGAGGTACAACTATTCGGATTGAGTAGATTCCTACTATCATGCAAGAATTTAATGTAGGGATTCCACCTATCTAGATACACCTCATGAGGAGGGTATCCAGGGCCTTTCTAGTTTATACAGAAGCTGATGATGATAATGCTGGTGATGCGGGTGATCAAGCCTAGATCTATAGGCATTTTATGAATTGCAATCCAAATTTTTGTATATTTTCACAGTTGTGACTGGCTCTTAGGATCAAAACTCGACCTATCTATGGACATATATATATATATATGGCCTGGTTATTTACATGTGTTTAAAATGTGTATTAAATGCCAATCTAGAATATAGTTCGCATATGCATCAATTAATGTATTTTCTCTACGTGGAATGTGATTAAATGAAATATAATCAAAATTTATTTCAAGTAATATAACCTACAAAAACTGACGTAACAAGGTAGGTTTTTGCAACTGATAAGTTCTATTGAGCTGGGAAACTACCAATTGAGAGTCAAGTATGACTTCCAATTGGATAATACCACATGACAAGGCATCCCATAGTAACTCAATAACACCCTGTATTCTGCCACATTAGTGGTAGCAGGACCTAGACAAGTGCCTCCAAAGGAAACTAGCTATCCCGAGGGTGAATTTATGACCCATGCGTTTGAAGCTAGGTTACAAGTATGACGACTAGTGACATCTGCAAAACCTACAAACAACTCAACTGACATCTGTAACAATCACCAGATGATATAAGAACACTAACCAACTAACTATTGTACATAAGATTACATACACTAAAAATACAAGAAAAATCACTAAGCCTAGGCATAGTACTTCTTTAGGTAGAGCCCATTTCTAGGCTTAAGCAACTTGTTTCCATCAAATTCAGTTAACTCATAGTACCCCTTTTTCAAGACCTTTGACACAAAGTAGGGTCCTAACCACATGGAATTGAACTTTGTTTCCCCTAGCGGTTCTTTGTCCTGATCCCAAAGCAAGAAAAGCTCCCCCTTAGATAAAATTCTAGGCTTAACTGATTTATCATATCAGTTTTTAACCCTATTTTTATGAGCCTCATTTGTCATTAACGCATTTCTGCATTGTTCATCTAGATGTTCCAAATTTAGCAAACGTTCTTCCAATTCAGTCGTGTCTGGGAGTACATGAATATCAATTTTAAGTGATGGAATTTCACACTCAACCAGAGTGACTTCTTCCACCTCATGAACGAGTTGGAAAGGTGAAAACCCCGTGGCAGTTTTAACATTGGTATGGTATGCCCAAAGTGCAAGATAGAGCATAATGTGCCAATTTGATCGGTCTGCGTTGATAGTACGCTTCAGAATGGCCTTCAAGGTCTTATTGATTGCCTCAAATTGACCATTCTTTTGCAAGTAGAAGGAAGATGAGTGATATTGCTTAAACCCTAGAATAGTATCCAATTCGTTCATCATGCTATTCTTGAAATGACTTCCATGTTTAGTGACAATATCCTTTGGAATTCCAAAATGAGTGATAATCTGGTTGAATACAAAAAACATTGCAGTTTCACTGTCAACCCTAAATGTAGGCATTGCCTCTTCCCACTTGGTCAAGTAATCAACAATGACAATGATATATTTGTGCTCCCTAGCCGAAACTAGGTTGCATGTCATGTAATCCACCCCCACTTAGTGAAGGGGCCCACCATGATGATGGGAAATAAAGGAGCATGATGTGACCGCATTTTCCTGGTATAGAGCTGACATGGATGACAACGCTTCACAGCCTCCACACAATCTTTAAAGATCGTGGGCCAGAAATAATCGGCACGCAAAATGTTCTGGACCATTTCTAACCCAAATAAATGACCCACATATGCTCTGCTATGGGAATCATTTAGGACACACTCGGCCTCCTTGTGGGTTAGGTACCGATGCAAAATAGAATCTACCCCTCTATGCTACAAAGTATCCCCGACGAGAAGGTAGTTTTTCGCATGTACGTGCAGTTTGCACCGCTCTTCGCTCGATATGGATGCAAGACACTTAAAAATATGAAGATAGACAAGGATATCTCCATACCAAGGATCAGAGGTTGAAATCAAAAAAATGTACTCATCTAGGAATGAGTCTTCCTCAGCAGCTACATTCTCTTTCGTTGGAAATTATGCAATAAGTTCTACCAAAACTAAGGACTTTTTAGATTTGGAAAATTGAAAATCCAATTCAAACTCATTTAGAATGACTAACCATTTATTGAATTTGCCCCCGATTATTGGTTGGGACAAAACATACTAAAAGGGATTAACATCTGCCACTACTGTAGTGTGTTGATGTAATTGTAACTTTGGAATGTATTCACTTGTATTTCTTATCTATTGTAACCCGATGTTTATTTTAGGATGTTATTAAGTCATGTCATGCCCCGATGTTCCGATCGGAAAGATCTATAACATAAACAAGTCATGTCAAGTCATTGTGGGTAACCCTCCTATTGTCTAAGGGTTAAATTCCCCGTAGTTCCGGGGCACTAGGGTTATTAGACTCACCTAGTGAAGTCGGCCCTAGTAGGGTTTTAATCATGTCAAGAATTAGTATAAATAGAGAGGTGACTTCTCTATTTAGCACACACTAATCCACACTCATTTGTAGCACATATCTGAGGAAGAAAAAGAAACTGGGGAAAAGAAGAAAGAGGTTACTGCTATCAGGAGATCATCTTAGTGTTTTGGGGTTTTATCTTTTGTGCCGATTCTATCTTTGAGGAAGTTGTGGGGTTTTCTCTTGTGTTTGATTGATGTACTTGTTGTTCTCTCAGTTAAAGATCCTAACATAATGCTAGCTTAAATATTGAAAAACTAACATGGTATCAGAGCTAACCTGAGAATAAGACACTGTGCAGCTGCGGGAACTAGGGCTTCCTACTTTGTGGATCTCTCTCCACACATTTTCAACAAAAGAAGGTTGGAATAACTCTCCTCCCTAGGGCGCATCTTTCTGTCGAAGCAGAATCCAATTCTAAGGTTTTTCAGTTTTGGAATCGACACTACTGCCAGAAATTAGGGCTTTTCACAGAAGAGGAATTTTTCAATGAGCCCAGGCTTGGATTGATCTCCTCCCTAAAATCTAAGTTAGGGATCAAATTCAAAGCAATTGGTTGGATAGAACTCTAGAAAAACAAAACCCTAATCTGCTCCTGAACCAACTCTGCAGGATTTCAGCTCCAAATCCAGATCCGACATCTTGACCTGGTAAGATATAAATCTTTTGTATTTCCATTTGAGGTTCTCACTTAAGATGTCTCATCATACCAAGCTTGATGAAAATCTTGAGGGAGCTGATAACTTCTGAGCTTGGAAGTATAGGATATCCTTGGTCCTGGAAGAAAATGAGTTGGAATCCTATATCAATGAGGAGGTTTCAGTTCTAGAGGGAGATGAGGCAAAGGCCTTACATAAGAAGAAGTTGGTTATGGAAAAGAGGATCATTGCTGATTCCATCAAGGATCACCTCATACCACAGGTGTCCTCCCTAAAGACACCTAAATCTATGTTTGATGCCCTAACCAAATTGTTTGAAGGAAATAACATAAATTGGAATATGACTATGATAAACCAACCAAAGAATGTGAAGATTCAGAATGTAGAAACAATCCATCCTTACTTCACAAGAGTTTCTCAAATCAAGGAACAACTGGAAGCAGTAGATGAAGAAGTGGAAATTGCAGAGATTGTGATGACTACCTTGAATGGTCTCCCTAGATCATGGGACTCCTTCATTCAAGGGATCTGTGCTAGAAAGAAGTTAGTCATGTTCAGCAAACTATGGAAAGAGTGCTCTTAAGAAGAAGCTCAGATAGCAGCTCGAGAAGAGAAGATGGGAAGTGAAGATCAAGCTCTCACAGTACACTCCAAGTCAACCAAAAGAATATCTCATCACTCCAGAGGTAAGCACTCTCACAAAGATAACACTATAAAAGATTTGTCTAGAATCACATGTTATACATGTGATGAAGCAGGACACTTTGCAAGAAATTGTCCTAAGAAACAGAATAAAAAAAATAGCAACAAAAGAAGACATCATGCTCATGCTACAGAAGATGATGAACCATCCAACAAAAGAATCAGATATGAGAGTGAAGATTCTTCAAGCGAGGATGAATATGTTTTGATTTTCGCTCTCACAGGAAAAATTACTCATGGAAGCAATGATTGGCTCATAGATAGTGGGGCTTCCAAACATATGACAGGATTCAAGGAATCCTTTGTGAGACTATCAAAACATGAATCAACTCACAAGGTGAAGCTAGGAGATGACTACCAATATCCAATAAAAGGTAGTGGGGAATCTTCCTATAAGCTAGACTCTAGAAAGTCTATGACAATGAAGGAACTATTGTTTGTGCCAGGACTTAAGAAGAACCTCCTCTCCATATCTGCATTAGATGCAAAAGGAATGAGAGTTGCATTCATAGATGGTCAAGTCATCATGTGGCCAAAGGAAAGACTATCGATGATGCAGTGGTGATTGGAGAACAAGAAGGAGGATTGTACAAATTAAAGGGCCATCAAGAACAAGCCTTGGTCCATGACACAGAGCTAAGTGAACTTTGGCATAGAAGGCTTACACATGTGCATTACAGAGCACTACCTCTTGCAAGCAAAGATAATGAAGGTCTTCCAGAAATCCAAACAAAACATGATGGAGTCTGCAAAGGATGTGTGAAAGGAAAGAATACAAATAAGACATTTCCAAGCAGTGAAAGCAAAGCAAAAGGAATCTTGGAAATCATCCACTCCAATGTATGTGGTCCTATGTCATCAAACTCACTAAGCGGGTATGCATATTATGTTTCTTTTATTGATGAGTTTTCTAGGAAGACATGGGTTTACTTCATGAAGAACAAAGATGAAGTATTCAGCAAGTTCAAGGAATTCAAAGCCTTGATCGAGAATCACACTGAAAAGAAGATCAAGACCTTTCGATTAGATAATGGCAGAGAATTCACTTCAAATGAATTCAAAGAGCTATGCAAAGACTCATGGATTAAGAGGGAGTTGTCCACTCCTTATAATCCTAAACAAATGGGATTGCAGAAAGGAATAATAGAACTATCATAGAAGTTGCAAGAGCAATGCTTCATGATCAAGATCTTCCTATGCATCTTTGGGTGAAAGCTGCCAGAACAGCGGTGTATGTACAAAATCGTACTCCACATAGAGTACTTGAGAACAAGACTCCTGGAGAAGTATTCTCTGGCAAGAAACTAGAAGTCAGCCATCTCTGAATATTCGGTTGTCCAGTGTACATACACATTCCAAAAGAGAAGAGGACTAAATTAGATCCTTCAGGAAAGAAGGCTATATTTGTGGAATACTCTGAAAGCTCGAAGGCTTGATATTAGTAGGGATGTGATATTTCATGAAGACATGGCTTACAAAAAATCCAGAAAGAAACCTACTAAAGAATCTGAAGAGCCAGAAGCACCCAGAATTCATGATACAACCATGAATGAAGAAGCTCAAGAAGAAGAACAATAATTTGAAGAACCACAAAGACCTATAGATCCACCTCCAAAAAATAATCCTCACAAAAGGAAACCTGCTTGGGTACAAAAAGTTATCCAAGGTGTGGAAATATATGGGGCTCTAGAAGAGAATCACAGAGAAAGAAAGAGGACCAGATCCTGCTTCGGGTATGTAGCATTACTATGTGATTTCATTGATAAAGAACCTTCCAATTATGAAGAAGTGGCAGAATGAAAAGAATGGAAGGACGCTACGATCAAAGAGTACCAATCGATCATGAAGAATGATGTTTGGGATGTCATCCCAAGACCAGAAGGGAAGTCAGTTGTAACTTCCAAATGGATCTATAAGATCAAGCATGTTGCAGATGGTAGCATTGAAAAATATAAGGTAAGATTTGTGGCTTGGGGTTTCTCTTAGAAACAAGGAATAAATTATGAAAAAACCTTTGCACCTATATCTAGATACACTTCCATCAGAACAGTACTTGCTATTGCTGCAGTAATGAAATGGAAGATACACCAGATGGATATCAAGACTGCTTTCTTGAATGGTGTAGTGGAAGAGGAAGTGTATGTAGAACAGCCACTCAGTTTTGAGACACATGATAGGGAGTCTCATGTATGTAGATTGAAGAAAGCCCTGTATAGTTTGAAACAGGAACCTAGGACATGATACGGAAGAATTGACAGCTTTCTATCCAGTTTGGGATTTACCAAGAGTAAAGCAGATCCCAACCTTTACTACAAGGTCGAAGATGGCAACCCAGTGATGCTTCTACTGTATGTAGATGATCTGTTTGTAATAGGTATGGATGGGTTGATTGCTGATATGAAGAGAAAGTTTGCTGCTGAGTTTGAAATGAAGGACTTGGGTATGATGCATTATTTTCTAGGTATGGAGGTGTGGCAGAGTGTGGATGGAATCTTCCTTGGACAAGGGAAGTATGTAGTAGAGATCCTGAAGAGGTTTGGGATGATGGACTACAAGGCCATGGCCACACCTATGGCATCAAACCTGAAGCTATTGAGTGATGCTTCATCACAGTCGGTTGATGCTACGATGTATCGTCAGATGATTGAGTCCCTAATGTACCTGATGAACACAAGACCGGACATTTGCTTTGCTGTGAACACCTTGAGCGAGTTCTTAACAGATCTGAGAAATGTTCACTTGATTGTTGCAAAGCATATTTTGAGGTACCTGAGGTGTACAATTGATTATGGGCTCAAGTACGATGCGAATCAGAAGATTAACCTGGAGGGTTATGTTAATTTAGATTGGGTATGTAGTGCCATTGATAGGAAGAGCACTTCAGGGTGTTGCTTCAGTATGGGATCAGGTGTGATCTCTTGGTTTAGCAAGAAGCAATCCTGTGTGGAACTGAGTACAGCTGAAGTAGAGTATGTCACGGCTTGTTCAGCTAGTTGTGAGGCAGTATGGCTGAGGAATCTACTGTCTGATTTATTTGATCTCCAGTTGGATGCTACTTTTATACATTGTGACAACCAGAGTTGTGTGAAGTTGTCAGAGAATCTAGTGTTCCATGACAAGTCGAAGCATAGCGAGATCAAGTATCACTATATCAGGTATATGGTGCAAAGGGGAGTAGTGAAGCTCCTGTATGTTGCGACGAACGATCAGATAGCTGATGTGTTGACAAAGCCATTGGCCAGAGTAAAGTTTGAGTACTTTAGGGAGAGGCTTGGTGTTCTCCAGATCAAGGTCCCTTCCAAGGGGAAATGACGAGTCCAGAAGCCATTTTGACGAATAGGTCAGATATAACTGTTGAGCCATTCTATCATGGCTAAAGGATTAGGTTCCTCCCATGTCAGATATGAGTGCTAGCCATTCTGACAAGTAGGTCAGATGTAAGGGCAACTGCCACTCTCCAGGAGAGTGGAGGAACCTGGTCCATTACCAAGTAGCTCACTCTGGGACTAGGGGCCATTCTGATGAGGGTGTAGGATTTGGTTCCTACCAGATCAGATGTGAGTGCAGGCCATTCTGATGAGGGTGTAGGATTTGGTTCCTACCAGATCATATGTAAGGGCGATTTCCATTCTCCGGGAGAATGGAGGCACCTGGTCTGTCACCAGGTAGCTCAGTCTGGGACTGGGGGCCATTCTGATGAGGGTGTAGGATTTGGTTCCTACCAGATCAGATGTGAGTGCATGCCTTTCTGATGAGTAGGTCAGATGTAAGTGTTGAATCCTTTTCACAGATGATAGTAGTGTCCTATCATGCTGGTGAATGCGAGTGCTGGGCCTTTCTAATGTGATTGTAGGCTCTTACATGATCATATGTGAGTGCTAGGTGTGCCTTTCTGATGAGTAGGTTAGATGTAACTGTTGGGCAGGCCATTCTAATGAGTAGGTCAGATATAAGCACTGAAGAAGACCTACATGGTGGCTAGGCCTACAACCAACATGAAAGAAGGATGGCTCTGTAGAACTTCCTGTGACGAGAAGAATCATGAGATAGCACATATGATGATGACCAAAGAAGATCCAGATCGAGCTATGATCCAGATCCAGTTATGATGTCTCTAAGATGATCCATATCGAGTGATGATCCAGATCCAGTAGTGATGATCCAGATCTAGCTGTGATGATCCAGATCGAGTGATGATTCAGATCTAGTGATGATGTCCAGTGATGATCCAGATCCAGTGATGATGATCCATATCGAGTGATGATCTAGATCCAGAAATGAAGATGACATGAAGATGAAGATGACTTGAAGATGAAGATGACTTGGAGATGCAAATGACGAGAATATCCAGAGAAGAAGACCAGTGATGAAAATTGTGTCGAGAGAATACCTTCCTAGTTAAGAGGGAGTGTTGATGTAATTGTAACTTCGGAATGTATTCACTTTTATTTATTATCTATTGTAACCCGATGTTTATTTCGGGATGTTATTATGTCATGTAATGCCTGTTCGGGTACACAGGGTACTCCCAAAAGACCGAACACCTTGAGCAACCGCTTCACACAAATAGATCACAGATCAACACACCGATGTTTGTCATGTGGTTAAAACCCTCGAGAGGGAAACAATCCATGGCCCAATCCAAATAGCTACTTGGAGCAATTTGTTATGCAAAAGAAAGAAAGTTACATAAGCTTCTCATAATCGATCAACTAGCCAAGGACCCTCTATGCTCTTTAAATAGAGATCATAGACCAATCGGGTGTTAAGCCACGGATCAATGGTAGGTATGATCTAAGAGAAGTTGAACCGTCGGATCACTCTATGTCTAGAACATATCGTGACCGTCGGATTAGAATATTTACAAATTCATACTAATGCATACTAAAGAAACACACTTTTACCTAACGAATATATTACACAAGTTGATCTTAACTAACTTCTAAGTGTCTAAATATCCTAAAATCCCCCCTTAAGAACAACTTGGGATAGGACTGAAGTATTTACAAAAGTGACACTATTAGGAGAAGGAAGGAGGCATTAGATTCTAGCATTAACTGTGGCTCAATATTCTGCTTTTACTGAATAAAGAGCAAGAGCTTGTTGTTTCTTACAAGCCCAAGTGACAGGTCCAGATCCCAGACTGAAAACATAACCTGTAGTAGACTTTCGATCATCAGGATCGTCGGCCTAATCTAAATCAGTGAAACCAACCAACAAAGGTTTCCCCCCTATACTGCAATGAATCCCAAATTGAATTGTACCTCGAATATATAGAAGTATTCTTTTTGCTTCTTTCCAGTGAGTTTTATGAGGAGTTTGCATATAACAGGCAACACAACCAACGACAAAAGAAAGGTCAGGACGGGAATGAGTCAAGTATAAAAGACTACGAACAAGCTGATGATACAAGGTGGCATCTACTTTAGGGGAAGTACAAGTGGCAGAGAGTTTGACTCCAGACTGGAAGGGAGAAGGGGCTAGTTTACAATCTTCCATGTGGAAGTGATGAAGAAGGTCACAAGAATACTTAGACTGGGAAAGAAAGATTCCTTATTTGGTTTGCAAGACTTGGAGACCAAGAAAATAATGCAAATGTCCTAAGTTTGACATTTCAAAATTTTGCTTAAGACTGGATTTCACATGGGTTATAAGTTTAGGGTCACTACCAGTAAGGATAAGTTCATCAACATAAAGAACAAGTATGATGAGATGGTTTCCTACTTTCTTGGTATAAACATTGGGGTCAGAATGACATCTAGAAAAACCAATGTCAAGGAGAAAGCTATCCATTTTGGCATACCAAGCTCTAGGAGCTTGCTTAAGGCCATATAAGGATTTCTTAAGGAGACAAACAAGGCTAGAGTTATTCTAAACATATCCAGGAGGTTGTTCCATGTAAATTTCCTCATGTAAATCACCATGTAAGAAGGCAGACTTGACATCCATTTGATGGACTTCCCAGTTATGTAAGGCTACAAGGGAAAGAACAAGGTGGATGGAGTTCATTTTTGCTACAGGGGCAAAGGTTTCATTGTAGTCAATCCCTTCAACTTGGGAAAAACCTTTGGCAGCTAACCTTGCCTTAAGTCTTTCAACACTTCCATCTAATGCATACTTCGTTTTGTAGACCCATTTACATCTGACAATTTTTCTTCTTTTTGGAAGAGGAACAAGATACCAAGTATCATTCGCCATTAAGGAATGATATTCTTCATCCATAGCTGCATCCCAATCTAGATTTCCTGAAGCTTCTGCAAAAGTTTCTGGATCATGATTCTCGAAAACTTGAGCCAAAAGAGAAGAGGCTTGCTGAAACTGAGAACGTGTTCGACGTTGATCTCTAGAATCACTGACAACATCACCAGCTGCTTCACATGTTGAACACACCCATCGAGGAAGTATTGGTGCTGGTGCAATTGGAGGAACATGAGCAGGTAGAGGTGTATTTTCATCCTCACTGTCATCATCAGAAACTGGAGTTGGAAACCTGTCAAGGAATCTAAAAGAAGAAGAAGAAGAAGGCACAATCGTCGAATCAAGCTCGCAGGCCAAAGATGGCACACCTGCCAAGTTAGGCTCGCAGGCCAAGAGATTTTCATCAAAGTTAACATCTCTTTTGATGATTATATCATGAGAATGTGGCTGAAGAAGTCTATAACCTTTTACATCTTCAGAATATCCAACAAATATGCACTTTGCAATGCTTTTCATTTTTCATCCGGAATGTGAGCCCATGCTTCGCAACCAAACACACGAAAGTGACTTACATCTGGTTTAATTTTAATCCATGCTTCTTCTGGTGTTATACCCTGTAAAACTTTAGTGGGTGTGTGATTAACTATGTAATTTACACAATTTATGGCCTCAACGCAATATTGAAGACTTAGTCCCTTAGATTGGATCATACAATTAGCCATTTCTTTTAAAGTGCGGTTCTTCCATTCAGCTACACCATTTTGTTGAGGTGTATATGGAATAGTGTGTTGTTGTTGGATTCCTTATTCAGTGCAGAAAGTAGTGAACTTGTTGTTAACATATTCTCCTCCATTGTCAGATCTTAACTTAATAATGTGATGACCGGATTATTTTTCAACAAGGGCCTTGTAGGCCAAGAACATGTTAAATACTTCACTCTTAAGTTTTAGGAAGTAAACCCAAGTGCGTCTGGAGTAGTCATCAATGAAAGTTAAGAAATATTTGAAACCAGAAAAGCAAGCAGATGGAAGAGGACCACACAAGTCACTATGCACAAGCTCCAAAGGAACCGAGGCATGCCAAGAGGCACTTTTGTCAAAACTGTCTCGATGATGTTTTTCGAGTACACAACTAGAACAAACACCATCCTTTCAAGATACCATTGGAAGACCAGTCACCATATTGTCTTTACATAGTTGTTGCAATGAGTGATAATTTAACCGACCAAATCCCTCATGCCAAATTTTGCTCAAGTTGTCACTGTGAGCAACAAAAACTGAAGGAAAAGGTGATGACCCAAAGTTGTTAAATTTGTACAACTTAGTAATATCATCAACAATTCCAGTAGCAAGGACATTTTGAGGATTTTTAAAATCCTTGATTACAACTTGGTGAGGTGTAAAAGTCACAGTTTTACCTTCACCGGAATGAGTAATTTGATAGACTGATAACAAATTGCGGGAAATTTTTGGAACACATAGTACATCACTGAAATGACCATTTTCTACTGGAACTGTTCCAGATCCTACAACACTTAGAGATCTATCATCACCAACAAATATTTGTTTGATGTTACATTCATGCATAGTAGAAAATATGGCTTGATCCTTAGCCATATGATAAGATGCTCCATAATCAATAAGCCATTCATTTGAAGTAGAAGAAGAAGAAGAGGCAGTATAAGAGTAACTAGAAGCACAAAGTGCAAGCCCATGAGAGTTAGATTCTGAAGATGACTCTATGCTGATGTGGTGCTTCTTCATTGTTTCTTCCAAGGCTGCCATCTTCTTGAAACACTTAGATTCATCATGATTATCTTTCCCACAAAAATTGCAATGACGCTCAGTCTTCTTTACTTTTTGCTTGGATCCTTTGTCATTTTTTAAAGAAGGAGCTGACTGAGAGGGTTTGGGACTGTTGTTGTTTGGCTTATTATTGCAAAAATTATGTTTCTTGGGAGGCTTGGACTTTTCTTTCTGTTGGGATAATAAGGCTTTCCTAGATGTATCTGCATTGTTAATTATTCCAAGGTGAATGAGCTTATCTTGCTCTCTAATTAAGGAATCACAAAAGGATTCAAGACTAGGCTCTTGATAGCCAGCTGTAGTCAAGGATTCTTTCATGGAGTAGAATGTAGATACAAAAACGGAATATGCAGGTCCAAGTTTGGGAAGAATATGATAAATACATTGTTTGTCTTCTTTCTTAGTCTTGCATTCTACACATAAGAGTCTAAGATTTTTATACTTAGATAAATATTCTTAAATGCATGAAAAATCATTTGGATTCAAGGAAAGCAACTCATTCTCAAGTTGATGACCCCGAATTTCATTGTGTTTACTAAACACAGATTCCAACTTTTCCCAAGCTTTATCAGGTTCATCAATTCCAGATATGTGGAATCGTAAATCAGTAGAGATTAACATCCCAATCAATGCACAAGCTTCATCACATCTATTTTCCCATTTAATTTTCTTATCATCATTAGTGGGTTCTGTTTCTTTTCCTGAGGTTATCTTGAAAAGTCCCCTACTTCGCAGAACATCCTCCATATGAGATTTTAATGAGAAATAGTTAAAACTTGTAAGTATAATATCACAAGGGTCATACTGTAAAATAATTGTTGAAAGAATAGAAACTAACTATTTGGATGCAAAAAGCTCAAAAAAATATGCGGTTTTAAAAAAAACGGCACTTAAAACTGATTCCGGATGATGAAGTTATGCTTGATCAAAGAAAGTGTTGAAAATGTCCCCTATAGTGATGTGGCAGATACTAACTTAACCAACTAAAAAAAGAAGCTCCCTCGTCCCAAGATCAACCTTTGACAATCACTTTTATAATAAAGTTGCTTTGAAGTGAATCACTTTTGTAGAATAAGTGATGTTCACTTTTACAATAACGTGACTTTTAAATAGTGCGGCAATAAATTAAAACACTTAAGTGACTCACTTTTATTTTATTTTATTTATGTGAGATGCACTTTTACAATAAAGTAACTTGAAAATAGAAATTGCATGCATTAAAAAGTAGCTTGATAAGACTTGAACTCAAGGCTTATCAAGGTGTAAAGCAACTTTGGACCAAGTGAGCTAAGTTTAAAAGGTACGTAAAAGTATGGAAAAAGGAAGGGGGATTTTTTTTTTTTTACTCTTCTCTCTCATTTTCTTTGCTTGCTTTCTTTTCCTGCAAATCACAAAAAAAAAAACGAAAAACAAAAACAAATTTTTTTTCACACAATGGGGTTAGATTTTGGTTAGCTTAACCGGAAAGTCTACGTTTTCAAGTTTTCTCACTGTTTCTGATTTGCCGTGATCACACAAGGTGCACGGCAAAAAGCATACGTAGCTGAGAAGACAAGAAAAAAAAACTTTCCCTCACTGTTTCTGATTCACTGCGATTGCACAAGGTGCACAGCAAAGAGCATACGCAGTCAGGGAAGGCAACAGTCCGAGACTAAAACAAAAAAGATCTAATAATAAACTGATCAAATATGTGAGATTTACAAAAAACAATTCCGTCACTGTAACATTATACCTTCAGATTTGTCGAAATGGGTGTTTCTGGACCAAACGAAAATGGTTTTCGATGAAATGAAAACTATTTCCTAATGGAAACGGTGCTCTGGACACAATGGAATAGCTACCATAGGCCACAAATGCATAGAAAATCTAGAACCAGAAACCTTTTCAAAGTTTCGGCAACACCGGTTCCAGATCTTGATCAAAACCAAAAGCAGCTCTTCATAAAAGCTCTGATACCATGTTCGAGTACACAGGGTACTCCCAAAAGACCAAACACCTTGAGCAACTGATTCACACAAATAGATCATAGATCAACACATCGATGTTTGTCACATGGTTAAAACCCTCGAGAGGGAAACAGTCCACGGCCCTAGCCAAATAGCTGCTTGAAGCGATTTATTATGCAAAAGAAAGAAAGTTACATGAGCTTCTCATAATCAATCAACTAGATAAGGACTTTCTATGCTCTTTAAATAGAGATCATAGACCAATCGGGTTTTAAGCCATGGATCAATGGTAGGTATGATCTAAGAGAAATTGAACCGTCGGATCACTCTATGTCTATAACATATCATGACCGTCGGATTAGAATATTTACAAATGCATACTAATGCATAATAAAGAAACACACTTTTACCTAACAGATATATTACACAAGTTGATCTTAACTAACTCCTAAGTGTCTAAATATCCTAACAATTCCCCGATATTCCGATCGGGAAGATCTATAATGTAAACAAGTCATGTCAAGTAATTATGGGTAACCCTCCTATTGTCTAAGGGTTAAAGTCCCCGCAGTTCCGAGGCACTAGAGTTATTAGACTCACCTAGTGAAGTCAGCCCTAGTAGGGTTTTAGTCATGTCGAGAATTAGTATAAATAGAGATGTGACTTCTCTATTTAGCACACACTCATCCACACTCAGTTGTAGCGCAGAGCTAAGGAAGAGAAAGACACCGGGGCAAAGAAGAAAGAGGTTACTGCCGTCGGGATATCATCTTACTATTTTGGGGTTTTATATTTTGTGTTGATTCTATCTCTGAGGAAGTTGCGGGGTTTTCTCCATTTATGGTTTCCCTGAGGAAAAACACTATGTTCATTGTCTCTTGTGTTTGATTGTTGTACTTGTTGTTCTCTCAGTTAAAGATCCTAACATAATGCTAGCTTAAATGTTGAAAAACTAACATAGTGGTCCTCAGCGGGATGTAGTGACGTAACCTCTACACAGCATAAACAGCTGTTAAAGCCAACTTCTCAATGTGGGAGTATCAAAGTTCAGGACCGGCCAACGCACGACTAAATTAATAGACAACATTCTATTGGAGCTTGTTATCTTCCTGGCCTAATACTGCCCCAATGGTTGATTCAGACGCAGCCAGATACAATATAAAATATCGAGAGTAATCTAGCAGGCGTAACAAAGGAGTCGAAATCAAAGCTTTCTTTGATGCCTCGAAAGCAATTTGTGTGGTTTAATCCCATACAAATGGAGTGTCCTGCTTTAACAGACGCATGAAACCCTTAGTGATCTTGGGATAATTAACGATAAAATGTCGAAGGAAGTTAGACTTTCCTTACAGGCTTTGAAGTTTCCTGATAGAACGAGGAGGAGGCAGATTTACAATGGCCTCTACTTTCAAAGGATCCACCTGAATACCTTTGTTTGAAACTATGAACCCGAGCAGCCGTCCTGACTCGACATAGAAAACAAACTTGTGGGTATTCAAGCATATTTTGTAATGTCTACATCATTCAAAAATTAAGCGGAGATTATCTGGATGATCAATCCTCTTATGAGAATGAGCAATAAAATCATCAAGGTACGGCTCGACAATGTTCTTAATATCGTGGGAGGCAAAATTCATTTCCCGTTGAAAGGTAGCACCTGCATTTTTCAATCCAAAGGGAATTTTTCTGTACGCAAAGGTACTCCAAGGAAAAATAAAAGTCATTTTATGCTGGTCTTTTGGCTTAATTTGGATTTGATTGTACCTGGAAAAACCATCCATAAATGAAAAAAACTTCAGTCCCTACACATTCATCAATGATTTGATCTATGAAAGGTGTGGGGTAATTGTCCTTAGGACATGCCTTGTTTAAGTCACGAAAATATGTACATACGCATATCGTCCCTTGTTTCTTATCAATGGGAATAGGATTGGACACCCATCTTGTCAAAGTGATCAGGTAGATGAAACCAGCTTTCAACAGTTTTTCCACTTCAGCCTTAACAGCTGCTGCCTTATGCGGGTTAACAGGTCTAAGATTTTTTCAAATTGGTTTGGCATCAGGATAGGTTCGGATTTTATGTTCAACAATCAATGGATCAATGCTCGACATCTCCTCATATGACCAAGAAAACACGTCGTGAAACTCCTTAAATAAGGCGGTATAGATACACTAATACATATGACCAAATTTGCGACGGTTTTTCGTTGCTATTTCCATGCTTAGTTGTCTCAATTGCAACAATAATGGTCACGATGTTTCGTGGCAATTATTTCATCGCTATAATGACAAACTTTATAAGCCATCGATATAGAGATGAAAACTAGCCGCCACGTGTCTTCTATACAGTAGCCTTGAAATTGATTTTTTTTAATTCATTTTCTACGTTTCGTCGCTCTATCAAAAAAATTATCATCCCTATAACGACAAAAATATGGCCAAAAACTACCAGGAAAAATTTTGGTTCCATGAAAAACTGTGGAACAGTTTCGACGAACGTTTGTCTCTCTATTGACGAATTCTGGAATTTGAACAGAAATTTCTTCCACGCCAGACCATGGAAAATCAATCTCTATCGATTAAATCTACAAGTTGAACGGTAATTTTTCCACGAAACTGTGTTGCTATAGCGACGATATTTGTGGAAAGCCACCCGGGGTTTCGACGGTTTTGTAATACCCGCGATGAAACTTCGGCAACATTGTGACGAAACTTGGAGGTTTAAAAAAAGGTAAAAAACTGTAGAAAGGAACATTCCTTTCCACAGTTTTGGATCTTTAATAAGTTCTTGTGATTGATGTGCAGTCTTGTGGACCTTTTAATTTTGTTTTAGACTAGATTTAATCAATGCTACAGAGTAGATTTCTAGAAGGTAATTTCGAGCCACAAACTGGGGCAAACCTACCATGCAATTTGATGTTTTAGGGATGAGTTAAATATATGTAAATGACAGAAATTTTTAGAGCTTATAAAATAGAAAAGGAAAGATAAATTAAGATTTAAAATGGCATAAAAGCTATGATTAGTGCCTAACAAATCCAAGTTTTGCAAATGGGGTCAATTGAGGATCTCATGGAGGCTTTAGTGATTAAAGAGTAGATGGGGTTGAATGTTTCAAACCCAATCTGCTCCTTAATAAGTAGATCCACTTTAGAAATCTTCAATAGGAAAATCCTAAGCTAGACATTAGATATTTGTCAAACAAGAGCCACGAGGTGGCAATGTCACTGCAATTCCTAAAAATTATTACCACAAGCGAAATGCTATAGAATGGCAATATACCTTTGTTTCAACCCCAACAAAGCTTCCCATGCCAAACTAAGAAATCTATCATAATACACTTATAATATAACTACAAATGGTAGCTTTAGGGATGGAGGATAAAGGATAATTGTTCTTACTAGGTTTTAAAACTCAAGACTCCTCTTCCCCATGAGAAGGTTGGAAGAAGCTTGGACGACAAGAAAAGCACCTCAATTTCCATCCAAAAAAGGCTTCTCATGCAATATTTGGTTTGGTAGAAAATAAACAGGAACAAAAAATTCCAAGCTTTTGGTAGAAAATGAAAAATAAAACACAATTTTGAATAGTAATTTAAAGAAATGGTGAAGAAATGGAGCAAAAAGCTGAAAACAAACAGTTCTAATAGAGGGAAAGTGGTTAAAAAACAGAGGTGGGCAATGCACAGAGATAACATAAGAGTGCTAAAATCAGGGAATGGTACAGCAAGAACACATCAAAGACAGTTTAAGTATGATAAATTCTTATGTTTCTATACAAACATTGCATAGGAAGCATGATGAAGAGACTAGAAATGAAAATCAGAAATTTATATTATACAACAGGTACAAGAAAGTCATATAAAATATTAATGCCTACGGAGAATGTAGGCAATGCAAGAACCCTTACCTTATCAATTGCCTTTCTCCAGCTCTGTTGGCCCATACTGCTTGCAAATAGTTGTCCTAATAAACGGAAAACCACTGTGTTGGATGGAAATTAAATTTATAAATTAAATAAATAATCCATTCCTAGACCTATACACAAGTGGTCATTTTGCTAGGCAAGGAAAATATCAAAATACTCTATGAAATAAAAAATGGGCATACAATTAAATCAACTAATGCTATCTGGAAAGTGTGTTCTTGGGTTAATTCCACCAAGAGATGTGGTTCTTGAGTCACATTCCACATGTCCTACGAAGGAAATCAACAATCAATCTATCCAGCACACATTTTCCACCAGAATATCAACTCGCATTTAAATTCTATATTACAATACCGTTGCCTCACTGATGTGGAAACTTGGGTTTGTATTTGACAAGATTTCTTTAACCATTGTATTAAAACGAAAACAACACACAAATTTTAAATTTTAAGACATAAATATTTTAAATACACATATAAATAGGTTTTTACTGGAAATGTGTGGACACTATTACTACCACCATCCTGTCAAACAATATAAAACAAAAAACAGAGGAAAGAGTCATGTTGTCTTACTATATGAATAAAATGTCACTAAATACTTAGGATAAATCTTTGTTATCTATGAAATGTTAAATTTCCAGTAAATAATAGCCCTCATTAGTGTGGCTCATTGGCGGTTCAGTTGTTATGAATTCACTTATTGTAAATTGGAGGTAAATAATATTTAGATATGGAAATATTTGTTCTAACAGAATGCACTTTGAGGAACTCATGGAATGCTTTTGTAGAACACATATAAATACATTTTTGTTGACTTATAAAAAAAACTAAAGAAACAGTTTAGGGGAGGAAGTTCAGGGATGAACCTGCAAAGCTAAAAGCATGGGTTTGTTGTGAGAATCATTGCATATGATGTTTCCATTGTTATTCGTTCTCCCATTGCATCTTCCACATAGACTTTTGGACCCCACTGGATCTTTCTTGACCCCTTTTCTATTATTTATTTCTTAGCTTTTCTCCTAACAGTCCTTATAAACTCGGTGACCGACATCTTTTCAATGCAATCCTCCAACTGCAGAGTTAAATTCAAACCATTAAGAAGAAAAACCCTGCACATGAATTTTTTCTCCACAGGTTCAGGCTTAGGTTTATTCTTAGGAAGCACTCCAAGGTAGGCATCATTGCTTCTTCTTTCCCTCCTGGTAGAATATTCTGCCATCTTGGACACAAGAAACAGAAAACCGTAGAGGGAATATTGTGTTCTTATATCACAATGCTTTCCTACACTTAGAATTTTCAAGAATTCATGCATGCAATGGGATTTCATTAATTTATACAAATAATGCTATGGATGGGGTCGATGTCTCACTAATTGCTCAAAGAAATTATGCATTTACAACTCAAGACAAGCTCTGGCATTCGACAATTGCTACAAAGCTCTGCTTAGTAGCCTCAAAACCAGACTAACCAAACAAAAACAGTTTGATATAGAACATTCAGGCTTCAAACTCCAAAAAGTTGCCATTATCAAATAAAAACTAACAACCGTACTCAAGGTTTAATTGAATTGTAGTACATCTAGCTGACACCTATGTATGACATCTAATATGCCGCCAACCCTGGAGGAGCCGATATCAAACCTACTATTTGACCTAGGTCTGTTAGGCATGCTTGTTAGGATAAGTTATTACCGTAAAAATCTTTTTATCCTTGAGTATTTTTCCTTTACCCTAAAGTTTGGATTGTTTTGAATTTCATTTTTGAATGTTATATGCATTTACAAATATTTATTTTTTAACCTAAGTTCCTATAGGTTATTTAAAAGTATTTTAATAAAGCATGGCTTATGTTTTAACATAGGCTAACAGCGCATGTCATTTGTTCAAATAGATGCATGCTACTAGCTTGCCGAGGTCAAGTTTTTGTGCAGGAAAACTTCTCTGCTTCATGGTCACCTCTTGGTTTGGGTGCCCCGGATGCATGAATCTGAGATTGCGAGAAGGTTTCTGTAGGTCTACATTAGCTCTTGGAAATTTCAAATTGTATTGAAGGAGAGTTTTCGTGGATGCTTTTGCAGTCCGTAGATGAAAATCAAAAGGCATGCTCTAAATGTGAAGGCTATGAAAGCAAGGATATTGTCAATAAAGAATCCCAGGCAACTTTGTGTCCACAGAGTTGCTAATGAAAAGAAATTCCAACGGACCAGCAAACTAATATTTGAGATATTCGACTCCAAATCCTCACCGAGACCTTGTTTATCTAGAGGGGAGCTCATTTTAATTTTCTGATTATCTTCAGCGCAATCCGATGGAAGAGGAGGGAAATTATGTAAATTCATTGACTTTTTTCTTCCACATTCTTTTCAAAGGAGCTGCAATTGCTTTATATGCTTGTCTTCCTTGTTTGTGAATTCCTTTGTGATCATTTTCGTGGTCATGGTCTTTTTAGCTGCTCTTGATTTTTGGGTGGTAAAGAATGTTAGTGGAAGGATATTGGTGGCTAGGAGCTACATAATCAAGGGATGTATGACATGGAAATCCATTATGCAGGATTCAACACACCTCACATGCATAACTTGACCAAACTTGTGTAGAAAACCTTGGTAATGCAAATTACTCGCTCAAGTATTTCCAGATTTCATGGGAGAATAACAGTTGAATTTCGGTGCAGTTTCTCATCAAATAGATATGAAATGGAAAACCAAAAACATGGGTTTTTTTGAAGACACGATGATTTAGAAAAACCTCTTTCTGTTTTTCAACATCCATCATATTTTAGGAAATATAAGTGGTTCTTTGAGACATTTTTTCCAAGAATTTAGCCCAAAATCACCTCTTATTAAAATGTTCAGTCCACCAGCAAAACTTGTAATTAGTTATGATTCCCATACAAAAAATGTTACAGTAGTAGGATTACAGTGTGATGGAAAGTGGACTTATTCAGGTTTAGAAGATGGTACTGTGAAGATATGGGATTTGAAAGCTCCAGGTTTCCAAAGAGAATATGGAAGTCGGGCTACTATTAATACTGTTGTCTTACATCCAAATTAGACAGAATTGATATCAGGGGATCAAAAAGGAAATATTTGTGTGGGATCTCAATGAAAATTCTCACAGGTGTAAATTGGTTCCAGAGGATATAGCTATAAGGTCATTGACAGTTATGTTGGATGGGAGTCTAGTTGTAGTTGCAAATAATAATGGAACATGCTATGTTTGGAGGTTAGTGCATGGAACATAGGCAATGAGGAACTTCAAGCCATTGCATAAGATTCAAGCACATAATTCATATGCTCTGAAATGTCTTCTTTCACCCGAGCTCTATGAACATCATCGGTATTTGGCAACAACATCATCCGACCAAACTGTAAAGATATGGAATATGGATGGGTTCACTCTGGAGCATGCAGTTATTAACCAAAGCTTAATTAAGGAAAACTACAGATATAACTCCTAAAAGTTGTATCTATAATTCTAGTGATATGGAATAAGATAATCCATCATTGTTTTCTGAAGGTGAGATTGGTGAAACATCAGAGAATCAAGCAAGATATAATGAGCAGGTTCTCACAGAGGAAGAAGAGGAAATAGTTGCAAAAATAAACAAGAAAAAGGTTACATATGAATATGCAAGAGGTAATATGATGAAATTAAAACAAGATAAAGAAAACAGAGAAATTGAGTAGCTTAGAAGTCAGAATGAACTTTTAAATCAAATCAATGATGAAATGGTGAAGGCAAATACAATGTTGAAGCAATATTTGCAAGAGGTGAACCAAACTTTTGTTGAGCTAATTCAGGTTTCAGAGGAAGCAGTAAAAAGGAGGAAAATGGCGCAAGAGGAAAAATATCTGTTAGTAAGAGATAAACAGGAGCTGACAGTAAAGCTTCATTGCATGCAGAAGTAGTTCAATAGGTTACAAACAAAGTAATGTGTGCTAGATGGGCTAGCCACTTTGGCTGAGGCGGCAAAAAGGATTTGAAATGATTTTTAGTTGACACTTGTCACAAGTTAGATTTCCTTTTTGTTATATACTTTTTCTATAATTAGAAGTCTTATCCTTAAAAAGTGGATATGTTAAACAAACGTTTGGGATCCTACCTTTAGGTTCAATTCTATATATTTTGTAATATTTTTGAGAAATCGAAGACACACATGGGAGTCGATCTGCTAGGAAATCGTGCACACATTCAGTTGTTATTTGTGTTAGAACTTCTTTTGCAATTTGAATGACATTTTAATATACTATATGGAGCTAGGCCTTTGATCTATATTGTTTTAATATTCTTTTGTTCAGTCTGAACTCTTCATGCATTGACTGTGATGTAGATTTTTTCTATGTTCATTTAATGTATGCAAGTGAATGTTAAATACCTGTTGATGTTTGAAAAGTGTTTTCAGATACCAATACTTTTATATATGTTGCAGATGTGAACTGTTTGTTTATTATTTCGAGTTATATGTCTTGATAGCTTATCTCATGTACATCAAATGTTTTGTCATCCATTCCTGTGGGATTATTGTCTTTTGCACTTGTATTTCTGAAGTTTTCAGATATTGTGTCTCTACCTTTTTATCCTGACCTATCTAATTTACACTGTTATCCGAACAAAACCTTAAAAAAAATAGTCTTCTATTTGAGGTTCATGAAAACTGCTGACCCTGTAGTCTAGGTTGAATACTTTAGGGAAAACATCTTCTGGCGACCATATTGGGGAGGAAGCATACAAGCTCTTCCTTGGTTTGATAACGATTAGATCCAGTCTTTGATGGTGAACAAGGGTTGGTTGAATTCTTTAGAGTACAATTTTTTCACCGTCAACTTCATAAAGGAAGGATCTGTTGGCAACTCCACCGGTTCAAAATGTCAAAATCCATGGAAGCCATTGTGGCTGCAAGGTTTGCACCTTTGAATTTTTCAGCTGTTCCATATTTTCCAAATAACGTGCCTACTATGGGTTAATGGGGAGACTTCCTTCCAATATTTAGAGGAGATGATCATGACCATTCGGCACAACACTTGATTGAGTTTCATCAATACATGAACCAGCTCGGTATTCATCATGAGGATGTATTGTTGAAAATGTTCATGTATTCATTGGAAGGAAATTCCAGACAGTGGTACCAATCTCTTCCTATATCTAGTATTTCGTCAATAAAATATTTCCATTATGTATTTTATGTTTATTGCAAGAGGATTTATTCTTCTAATATCCTTTTAAAGGATTGTTGTGAGAAATTTAAGTTCAATAAATCGCTTGGTAATAATGAAAGACCTTGCAAAACTCAACACTCTATTGAAGAAAACATTGAAAACCACACTGTTTATGAATATTTGCAGGACAATGTTAAAGTCGGTGTTGATGACAATATGATTGTAGATTCCATGAACATTTTTAATAATTGTTCTCACAACAAAATAACTGCTCAATTTTTTATGGAGATCAACAACGTCAATCAATTATATTTGAAGTATGCGTTGATTCTTCTATTCAAAAGAGAAAATTTCAGGATTGTTGTGATGCTCAGGGTGTTGATAGTTATGTTTTAGATGAAAAGGATATTATATCAGTTGTATCCACTGATCCAAATATTTATGAAAATCAGCCTTATATTGAAGGAATTGTTGTAGAAACATTTGGTTCAACTGAATTTAGTTGTTTTCATGATGATATGATGTCACAAAATACTTTTCAAGATTTATTAAATGAAGAAAATCTTGAACCTTTAGCATCATCATTGAAATTTTATCAGGCTGCCACAATTTTTGATGAATATGGTGATGATTTAAAAATACAAGATCCAGATAGGTGTGATGTAGTTGAATCTAATCAGCAGATCCATGAAGACATTCATTTCATTGTCCATGAACAACCTGAGCCGGTATATGACAAATATACACCTAATGGAAATGTGGAAGAGGAAAATCATCTTGTTTATTCTCAGGATGACATTGTTGTTGATACTGTTGAACGAACTTGTGATCACATCCAGGATAAATTTGATGCCTCTTATTTTCAATTCCTGGAAAATCTTCATTCTCTATTTTCAACAGAACAAATGAAATATCATTTTATAAATAGAGCAGAGAAACAATGTCACTTTTTGTATCAGCTGGAAAGACAGAACAATTGGGAGGACCCAGTGGTCATTTACATGAAGTCATGGTTTTTAGAAAGTTTTAGCTCTCTAGAATTCGGAATCCAAGAAGAATACAGTTGTAAATAAGTGTTGCAAATCAAATTGCTGCTACAAATGTTAAAGTCTTCTTTGATTTGTTTCTTCATGCAAGAAGTTGTTACAATCATTTGGATGCTATCATGGCTTCACTGGAAATATGATTACACCTGATTGGCTTCTTTCTACCGATTATAAGTAGGAGTAAGTAGGAGAATAAGATCACCATACGAGCATGTAGATTCTTTTTAGTATGTTGGCTTGCAGCAGTATTTTGTTATCTCAGAGGTGTGTGTGCTCAGAGTTTGAGAAAGTTTCAGAGTTTCCGTATAAGACTCCATATCCCAATGGATCAGTAATTGTTGACAGAGAATAAGGTACTTGGTCTACAGTTCTTGAAAAATCACAGGGAAATGCCATCCCCTAGTTGGAGACAACGTTTGGCCTAGGTCTGTTAGCCATGCTTGTTAGGATAATTTATTACCTTAAAAATATTTATAGCCTTGAGTATTTTTCCTTTACCCTAAAGTTTGGATTGTTTTGAATTTCATTTTTGAATGTTATATGCATTTACTAATATTTAATTTTTAACCTAAAGCTCCTATAGATTATTTAAAAGTCTTTTAATAAAGCATGTTTTATGTTTTAACATAGACTGACAGCACATGTCATTTGTTCAAATACATGCATGTTGCTAGCTTGCCAAGGTCAAGTTTTTGTGCAGGAAAACTTCTCTGCTTCATGGTCACCTCTAGGTTTTGGAGCCCCAGATGCATGAATCTGAGATTGTGAGAAGGTTTTTGTAGGTCTGCATTAGCTCCTCGAAATTTCAAATTGTATTGAAGGAGAGTTTCCGTGGATGCTTTTAAAGTCCATAGATGAAAATAAAAAGGCATGCTCTAATGTGAAGGCTATGAGGGAAAGGATATTGTAAATAAAGAATCCCATGAAACTTTGTGTACACAAACTAATATTTGAGGTATTCAACTCCAAAGCCTCATCGAGACCCTATTTATCTGGAGGGGATCCCATTTTAATTTTTTGATTACCTTCAACGCAATCTGATGGCAGAGGAGGGAAATTATGCAAATTCATTGACATTTTTCTTCCACATTCTTTTCAAAGGAGCTGCAATTGATGTCTATGCTTTTTTTCCTTGTTTGTGAATTCCTTTCTGATCATTTTCGTGGTCACGGGCTTTCTAGCTACTCTTGATTTTTGGGTGGTCAAGAATGCTAGTGGAAGGATATTAGTGGATGGAAGCTACATAATCAAGGGATGGATGACATCGAAATCCATTATGCAGGATTCAACACACCTCACATGCATAATTTAACCGAACTTGTACAAAAAACCTTGGTAATGCAGATTACTCGCTCAAGTATTTCTAGATTTCATGGCAGAATAGCAGTTGACTTTCGGCGCAGTTTCTGATAAAAAAGAGAGGAACATAGAAAAACCAAAACATGGGTTTTTTCTAAGATGAGGTGATTTAGAAAAAACTATTTCTGGTTTTCAACATCCCTAAGATTTTAGGAAAGAAAAAAAAGTTCTTTGAGACCATTTTTCCCAGAAATTCACCCAAAATTGCCTCCTATTAAAATGTTTAGTCCATCGACAAAACCTGTAATTAGTTATGATGCCCATACAAACAATGTTACAGCAGTAGGATTATAGTGTGATGGAAAGTGGATGTATTCAGGTTCGGAAGATAGTGCTGTGAATATATGGGATCTGAAAGCTCGAGGTTTCCAAAGAGAATATGAAAGTCGAGCTGTTGTTAATAATGCTGTCTTACATCCAAATCAGACAAAATTGATATCAGGGGATCAAAATGGAAATATTCGTGTGCGATCTCAATGCAAATTCTTGCAGTTATGAATTGGTTCCAGAGGATACAGCTGTAAGGTCATTGACAGTTATGTAGGATGGGATTCTAGTTGTAGTTGCAAATAATGATGGAACATTCTACGTTTTGAGGTTGCTGCGTGGAACACAGACAATGCCAAACTTTGAGCCATTGCATAAGCTTCAAGCACATAGTTCATATGTTCTGAAATGTCTTCTTTCACTTGATTTCTATGAACATCATCAGTATTTGGAAACAACATCATCTAACGAAACTGTAAAGATATGGAATATGGATGGGTTCACTCTGGAGCATGCATTTATTAACCAAAGCTTAAGGAAAATTCCAGATCTAACTCCTACAAGTTGTATCTATAATTCTAGTGATATGGAAGAAGATAATCCATCATTATTTTCTGAAGCTGAGATTGGTGAAACATTAGAGAAGCAAGCAAGATATAATGAGTAGGTTCTCACAGAGGAAGAAGAGGAAATAGTTGTAAAATTAAACAAGAAAAATGTTACAAATGAATATGCAGGAGGTAATATGATGAAATTAAAACAAGATAAAGAAAATAGAGAAATTGAGCAGCTTAGAATTCATAATGAACATTTAAATCAAATCAATGATGAATTGGTGAAGGAAAATACAATGTTGAAGCAAGATTTGCAAGAGGTGAACCACAAGTTTGTTGACCTAATTCAGGTTTCATAGGAAGCAGTAAAAAGGAGGAAACTGGCACAAGAGGAAAAATATATGTTAGTAAGAGATAAAGAGGAGATGACAGTAAAGCTTCATTGCATGGAAAAGGAGATCAAGAGGTTACAAACAAAGTCATGTGCGCTAGCTGGGCTAGACACTTTGGCTAAGGCGGCAAGAAGGATTTGAAATGATTTTTAGTCGACACTTGTCATAAGTTGGATTTCCTTTTTGTTATATGATTTTTCTATAATTAGAAGTCTTATCCTTAAAAACTGGATCTGTTAAACAAACTTCTGGGATCCTACCTTTAGGTTCAATTCTATATATTTCTAATATTTTTGAGAAACTGGAGACACACATGGGAGTCCATCTGCTAGGAGATCGTGCAGACATTCAATGGTTATTTGTGTAAGAACTTCTTTTGCATTTTGAATGAAATTTTAATATACTATATGGATCTAGGCCTTTGATCTATATTGTTTTAATATTCTTTTGTTTAGCCTAAACTCTTCATGAATTGACTGTGATGTAGATGTTTTCTATGTTCATTTAATGTATGCAAGTGAATGTTAAATACCCCTTGATGTTTGAAAAGTGTTTTCAGATACCAATACTTTTATATATGCTGCAAATGTGAACTGCTTGTTTATTATTTGGAGTTATATGTCTTGATATCTTATCTCCTGTACATCAAATGTTTTGTCATCCATTCCTGTGGGACTATTGTCTTTTTCACTTGTATTTCTAAATTTTTCAAATATTGCATCTCTACCTATTTATCCTTACCTATTTGATTTACATTGTTATCCAAACAAAACCTAAAAAAATAGTATTTTATTTGAGGTGCCTGAACACTATTGACCCCGTAGTCTAGGTAGCAAACTTTAGGGAAAACATATATGTCACTGAAATATAGCCCAATCAACATTCAAATAAATAATATTTAAATAACTCTATTTAATATAAAATTTTAGGGGAGTAAGTTCAGGGATGAACTTGCAGAGCTACGAGCATCGGCTTGTTGCGAGAATCATTGCATATGATGTTTCCATATTTATTTGTTCTCCCATTGCATCTTCCACATAGACTTGGTGATACCAGTGGATCTTTCTTGACCCCTTTTCTCCTAACAGTCCTTACAAACTCGATGATCGACATCTTTTCAACGGCATCCTCCAATTGCACAGTTAAATTCAAACCATTAAGAAGCAAAAACCTGAACATGAATTTGTTCTCCTCAGGTTCAAGCTTGGGTTTCTTCTTAGGAAGCACTCCAAGGTAGCACTCATCTCTTCTTCTTTTCCTCTTGGTAGAATATTCTGCCATATTGGACACAAGAAATGACAAACTGCAGAGTGAATATTGTGTTCTTCTATCGCAACGCTTGCCTACACTTAGAATTTGTGAGAATTGATGCATGCAATGGGATTTCGTTAGTTTATACAGATATTTATATGGCTAGGGTCAATGTCTCACTAATTAATCAAAGAAACTATGCATGTACAACTCAAGACAATCTCTAGCATTCCACAATTGCTACAAAGCTCTACTCAGTAGCCTCAAAACCACTATGAGCAAACAAAAACAGTTTGTTATAGAACATTCGGGCTTCAAACTCCAAAAATTTTCCATTATCAAAGAAAAACTAACAACCGTACTCATGGATTAATTGAATTGCAGTACATTCAGCCACACACCTATGACATCTGATAGGTCGCAACACTGGAGGAGCCGATATCAAAACCTACGTCACCTAAATATAGCCCAATCAACAATCAAATAAATAATTGAAGATGATATCCATTGACCAAGCATCAAGTATCAAAGACATCCAATCAACCATCCATAAGCATCAAATAAGAGTACTAAACAATAATAAGAATTATCTTCACAACTTCTGCTTGTTTTTTACCACAATTAGATATTTCGGTTGGTTGTTATGAAGGAATTTATATTAGTAATCCACTGCATTTGAGATGTATGAATTTATAGGAAAATATATGTATGCTAACCTATTATGGTTCAGTTGATAAAAGAGGAGGAGGTGGAGCTTATGGAAACTGAAAAAAAATAAGGATGGTGGAAACACACCCAATCCTTCTGCAGATGCAGCTATCAATAATGTTGTAAATGGTCATGCTACCCCTAGTGGATCTACATCTCCTGTAGTTGATCACTCACAAGCAAAACTCACGAAGGTTGGTTTCTCTCTGAACATCTTTTTTGTTTGATTATAAGATTCCTTGGTCTGTCCTTTGTTGGTAATCTCTATCTTCTTCATATTACTGCACATTTCCCTTTACAATGAGTATTCCCTTGCTTCCAGTTTGACATTTAATATTAGCTTTGAAAAAGGGTTTATTGAATTCTAGTCAAATAATGGCTAGGGAAGTTCACAACAGTGCCACAAATTTAATTGAAATGAAGTTAATTCAATTCCATTTACGATTGTGGACCTAAGTTACACGATAAGGGGAAACATGTTTCCATTGGACTTTTCTTTATGGTTAGTAGTGGCAACTGGTGACACATTTCTAGTCTCTACCACACATTTCTGTACCAAAATGTTCATGGAACGACACCTATTCTGGTCTTTCCGGCAACTTAACCATGGACTCTAGTGCCATGGAAAATGCATTTGGTTGTAGGGAACATTCTTTCTATTTAATTACAAGGACAAACAACTATATCTTCTACACAATTGTATTAGTGACCAGTGCCTTTCAATCAATCACTTCTATGAATGAAGAAGACATACTAAGTTGACTCAATGTTTATAGATGCAAATGTAAATGATATCAAGTCAATGTATTCAATTAGTAGCAAGGTCATCTAGTAGCACTTTAGCATACAAGAGATCATTAGCCATGTAACCATATACAATTCAATTGCAATATTTAACCAACCAATAACCTTCCATTCAAGTATGAGGACTCATATAAATATAGCAGCAATAATATAGTATGATAGTTCTAATTATGGCAATTTTATAGCAGAAGTGAAGGTTACCAATGTAAGGTGTATAAGATTTTTAGTTTTGTATTCAATGTAGACCACACCACTCCAAACCTTGAACACTATTCTTAGAAATATAGCACAAACACCAAATGCATGTTCCAGACTTGTAGCTATGCAAACAATTTAAATTTTCAGACTTTAGTTACCTCTCTTAAACAATATCACCATCCAACTAATAGTTAACCTTTGATTCAGTTCGGTGTTTACTGTGGTTGCAGGTAGGGAGGGTTGTCAAATTTTGACAATTTGCAATTTATTGCAGACTGTAGGTAGCAGGTAGAAGTGTGTTGATATAGGGCTGTTACATACTTGTTTTCAAAATGGTTGCTGAAATGGTAACAACCAACATATATTCCTCTCAAATAGAACACCTGGTGGCCCTTTAAAGAAAAAACATGGCATTGAGTTATATTGGAACCTAAGAGAATTGGGTTTTCGATTCCACAGAGCACCAATTATTGTATTATAATTAACACAATAGCCACTTAGATATCCTATTAAAAACATTCACAGTCTAGCTTTGAACTATCAATTCATGGGAATTTTGACATGATTCCCGAAAGGAATGAACAAAACTAGAAACAAACCCACATTTTGCAGACATGTCAACTAGATAAATACCCACAAAATTATATGAATCAAATCCATATTTTATGGTGAGGATATGAACTTTCTTACCCTGATCATAAGATGTGATTTTTGCACAAATCAGAAGCACCATTGAGAAAGTAAAATCATCTAGCCTCATCCCCATCTTCAACACTTTCCAACGCATCTTGAGAGCCTCTTCATCTTTGTCATTTAGAGCATACCCTGCAATCATATAGCTCATAGTGATCAATTATATTCCAAAGGTGAAATGACAACAAGCAAACACAGGCATGGAAGCATTAAAATATCTCATTCCCTTCTTCCTTTTCCTCGATAACTGTTGGTTTTATTTCTCACATTGAATTTCCCAAGTTCACCTGCACAGCTCGTGCTTCATGCTTGCAAGGAGATTCAAGCCATTTCATCTCCACCACATCCACAACAATGAAAAAAACCATGAATAAAACAAACACAATAGGTAATCAAGAAAAACATAGAAGGAAATGAACCTGAAGGTCTAAACATTGAGGCCATTCTAGAGGTGGGGCAGGTGGTTCTTTAAGCATAGGCTCACATGCGAAGGGAGTGGATGATGCACTAATAGTAAAATTCCTTCACCCACCCTTCCTGTAAAAAAAACATCAAAGCCCGTTTTAGATCCTTCAGTGAAAGTTCAAAATCAAAAAACCCCCAAATGGGAGCCGGAACAGATCCCGCGCGGGTGTTTTTGAATGCTAATGAGCTAGTGCATGGGTGTTTTTGAATTCTACGTTTTTTGTTTGTTTATTTGCATATTTTATATTTTGTGTTTTGTTTCGTTTTTTTATTTTGCATATTTATCTTTTGCATAGTTTTTTTTGGTTTTTTTTATTTGCATATTTTATATTTTGTTGCATTTTAAATTAATTATAGTTAAACAAATCTATGTTTTTATTTTAGTGTAGTTTAATTTAATTTAACTAGGATTTTGTCATAATTTGTCTTGGTTGCATTGCTTATAGTGAGATCCTATACATAAGTCCCTTCAAGGATGAACACGATGATGATGACGATGATCATGATGATGGTGAAGACGAAAAAGATGATGGTGATGACAACAACAACGACTACGATCATCAACATCATTATCCTCATCATCATCCTTGTCATCGTCATCGTCATCTTCATCAATATCATCATCATCATCTTCATAATCATCATCATCTTCATAAACATCATCGTCGTCATCGTCATCGTCATCATCATGAGCTTCTTCATCGTCATCATCTTCCTTATCATCATCTTCATCATCAATGTCTTCATTATCACCATCATCATCTTGATCATCATCATCATATTCGTCATCATCATCATCAGCATCTTCATCTTCATTATCATATTCATCATCAACATCATTGTCATCCAATTCATCAGCATCTCCATTATCATGATCATCATCTTCATCATCACAATCATCATCGTTTTCATTATCATTGTCATGATCTTCATCATCATCATCATATTCGTCCTCATCATCATCATCATCATCTTCATCATCTCAATTTTAGGGGGAGCTCAGTGAATGAAGATGTCTACATGATAGGGGGAGCAGACAGTTGAGTTAAAAATTAAGGATTGCTCCTAACACCCATTCCAAGGACTAATCTAACAATTCAATATGATCTAAGGAAGTAGTAAAAAAAAATCCTACATTTTGGGCCCTGTGAATCTTCCTATTCTTAGATTTGTAGTAAAAAAAAATACTACAAAAATAATATACAACACTTTACAGCAGATTATGCTTTATTATGTTTTTCTGCTTTTCTGTGAATAAGGTAAAGATAGTCAAACTATGAAAATGGGTGCTTTTGTTGCCAACCCATCCTTCATGACTTTTCCACCTTTTTCTAGGATTAGCATGTTTTTTCCATCAACTTGACAACTCACTCATTCTTTTTCCAATTCGTGAGTTCCTTGATAGATTTGGCAAGTGCTTTATCCACCTATGGGGGTTTGCTATATTTTGGTAAGTCTGAATTTTTGAGCTTTATGAGTTGTCTCCATACAACTCGATTTTCCTATGAGGGATGTACTATTTATGTACACTAGTATTCATCATTATTCAATGGAAGGATACACACCAATATTCATCTCTTCATTCATGTGATCTAGTCTCTTTTCTTCTCTTTATTTTTCCTGTGTATGCTTGTGAGAATTCTTGGTAGAAAGATCTATTTCCTGTGCTTCTTCTCAGCATCATTGCTCATAGCATTGATCTATCATTTCTACATGGTATTAGAGCTACATGGAGCACAACCTTGCCATCTTCTACATGGTATAAGAGCATCAAGGTTGATCAAGTTCTACAGAGTTGAGGAGCGCATCCAGTCTCATATCCTCTCTGAAGAAGAGCTTGTCTAGCTTACAAGATTTTCTCCTAGTTTTTTTTTGTAGGTTGCAGAGAGTATCTACTAGAGCATATCAACAACTTCAATATGGATTCAAAAGTTCCTCTACTATCTCCTTTAAACTATGCTGATTGGAAGCCAAAGATGAGCGCATACTTAAAGAGGCAATGTCTCTTTGATGTCTACATTGGTGCATTGAGCGAACTTGAGTCTTATGAAGAGAAGATTGATTGGCTTAATAATTGTGATAGATCTTATGGAATCATGTGCTTGTAAATGTTTCCAAATTTACATCATCTCATAGATTCTGCTGAATTTCCATTTGAGCTTTGGAAAATTTTGGACAAAACTTTTGGCTTGCAGGAAATAGAAGATGAAGCATGGAGCGAACCCAGCATCTCCTCTTGTTCTCTCTCTCATTATTTCTTGGCCTCTACATTCTCTAATGAAGTTTATCATGATGAAGAAGTTTCTCATACAATTCATGTTGCTGCTACTCTCCTTGATTCGAATGCTTCTTCCTTCAATGAAGAAGCAAATATTGAAGAGCCATCTTTTTTTGTGTCTCTTGAAGGTGATTTTTCTTCTTGTGACACTATTAATGAAAAAGAAGTAACATATGGAGTTTCTATTGATATTTATGATGATCCTATAACCTATTCATTGTTCTCTAAATCTCATATCTTAGATTCTGAGATCTATGTGCCATATCCTTCACACTTTGTGCATACCTCTCTCATTGATGGTGCGCAACCCAGTGATTTCCACGATGTTTGCTTAGCCAAATCAAGTCTTATTTGTTTCAAACCACTTAACTTACTTGATTTCATGTGCTTCAGCATCTCCTCCTTTTTTCTTGGCATCAATACTCAGAACCTCCTTGAAGATTGTGAACATCTCCTTCTTTCCTCCTTTCATACAGAGGATTCATTACCGGTGTATTCCCATGAGTCTACTGATATGCTTATATGTGATCCTTTGGATTTTGATTTAGAATAATATTTTCAGGTTTATACACATATCCTACCACCATCCATACCATCTACCATACCTCTGAATAATCCTAAGACTATACAAATCCCAAGTTCACTAGTTGATTCCTCATTGATCTCTTATGCAGTGATATTTATCTTACATGGTTTGAAGTCTTTCCTATCTTTCAGTGGTTGGTTATCTAGGACCTTAGTCATATTTGGACTAATATTAAACATGTTTTTATTTTTTCTAAACACTTATGGTTCAGATCTTATGCCCATCCATCATTCAGATTTTTACACCTATAAGTTTTCCCCGGTTGCTCATAATTTTCCTAGTCTTTCCCTATATCCTCATGGAGCTACTGAATCCTTTGTATTTGCTGTTCCATATGCTAATATTTCTGATATATCAAAGTTTCATCATCCTCATATCAGATCTATATAGGTGCTACATCCGATTGGAAGATTGACATGTGATTCACATCACGATTTTGCAGCTATTCAGGGAATTAGATGTGAAATAGATTGTCTTAATTTTTGTACTCTTTGGGAAGGAGAATGCACAGATCTATTTTCCATTTCAGATTATGTTTGTAGATCAGAGTTTGACATCAGCAAGAATCATTCAGATAATTCTCTGACTTCATCAGATGATGATATACAAGGAGTCTCTCCTCTTCCTTCTTCCAGGTTCTACACTTCAGCGCATGATCATGGAGTTCATGATTTCTTCAACAAGTATTCCATCCAGAAGCGGTTTATCCAGCTCATTCAAGTGAGCATAAGGATATGTTGAAGACATATTATTTCAAAATTGTGTGCCTTGTCCTTTCTTGAGGGAGGATTTTCCCCATGTGGTTTTTCCTCTTTCCTCACTTTTCTGGACATAATAATTGTTAAAGGGTGACCATAGCCTTGTTGCTAGGCCCTATATGCATCCATATTTTTTTTCATACAATCATAAAGTCAGACTTATAGGGGGGTGTTGCAATATATTAAACCCACTCATAACTTAGGATAAAGTAATTAATCATTATTTGATTAATTATTCACCCACTAGCTTAATTAGTTGGCATCCACTTGCACCTTAAAGTCGATACATGCCATCTATATCCTAGGAATGATTTATTTCTAATTTTGGGTTGACCTTGACCACCTTTTGACCATCCAAAATCAGTATATACCACTTTACAGCAGATTCTGCTTTATTCTGCTTTTCCTACTTTTTTGTGGACAAGGTAAAGCTAGTCAAACTAGGAAACTGGGTGATTTTGTTGCCAACCCATCCTTCATGAATTTTCCTCCATTTTATAGGATTTTCATGTTTTTTCCATCTCCTTAACAACTCATTCATGCTTTTTCCAATTCATGAGTTCCTTGATAGATTTGGGAAGTGCTTTATCCACCTATGGGGGTTTGCTATATTTTGGTAAGTCATCCTTTTTGAGCTTTATGATTTGTCTCGATACAAATAGATTTTCCTATGAGGGATGTACTATTTATGTACACTATTATTCATCATTATTCAATGGAAGGATATGCACCAATATTCACCTCTTCATTCATGTGATTCGGTCTCTTTTCTTCTCTGTATTTTTCCTGTGTATGCTTGTGAGAATTATTAATAGCAAGATCTATTTCCTGTGCTTATTTTTAGCATCATTTCTCATAGCATTGATCTATTATTTATACATAAATAAACATGCATTCAACCATAAACTATTTCATCTAAATAGCTTGTCCAGAAATAACAAAAGGTAATACAAACTTGTCAGCTCACTGACTGATCCTTTTATAGAGCTTCGGCTCTTCGATAGAATCACACACATAGAAGCTTGAGCTTCAACTTCACTCTTTGCTCAGAGTTCTCTCTTTCTCTCTTTTTCTCACCTAGAGTTCTGTTGTCTAATTTGATTTACAATATTCTTCTACTATTTATAGGAAACTTGAAAATTGCTTCTACGTTAATCTATAGACTTTCCATTAATGGTTGTAATAACTATCTACCTACAAACTTAGCTTCAAAAATTAATTCGATCGGTTTATATTGCCAAACCATGTACTCTTCCCTCTTTTCAAACTGATTGAAAAGATCTAGACTGATACAGACTCTGACAGAGTCGGCTGAGATCAGATACAGATCTGCGAATAATTAATATTTCCAACACTCCCCCTTAATTATGAGCATATGGGGATTTTTTTTTTAAATTACAAAATGTTTCAGAGATAAAATATGTTGTGTGCATGATAGAATTCACTTTGCAGAACTTGTCATTCCAAGATAGCTACGTAGATACTGGAAATTTTCCTTTGCCAATGGTTTTGTAAAGATGTCTGCAAGTTGATCTTCAAACCTGCAAAATTCCAAACAAATTTCTTTGTTGTTCACCAACTCTCTTATGAAATGAAGCCTTATGTTGATGTGCTTGGTTCTCTTGTGAAGCACATGATTCTTTGATAATGCAATTTTTGAATTGTATTCGCAGAATATGGTTGTCGATTCTTGATGGTTCTATGACAAGTCTTTTAACACTCTCCACATCTAGATAGCTTGGCATGCAACGCTTGTAGCTGTAACATACTCTGCTTCTACGGAAGACATAGTTACTATGGGTTGTTTATTTGAAGCCCATGAAATAACACTTGTACCAAAATGAAATCTGTACCCATATGTTCTCTTTCTGTCATCTATATTGCCTCCATTGTTACTGTCAGTGTATCCAGTCAGTTAAAAATTTTCTAAGGTTGAATACATAATGCCAAGGTCTTTTGTGCCACTTACATACCTCAGAATTCTTACTTGCTTTCCAATGTGAGTCTTTTGGTGACTCCATGAATCTTGAGATCAAACTTACTCCATACATGATGTCTATTCTTATTGCTTTCAAATACATAAGGCTTCCAACAAGCATTTTGAACAACGTAGGATCTACAGTTGATCCTTCATCATCCTTGCTCAATTTTAAACATGTTATCACTGGTGTTGGGGCTGTCTTGCAATTAGACATGTTAAATATTTTTAAAACTTTACTTGAATACTTTGAATGTGATATAAAAATACCCGTTTCAGATTGTTGAACTTCAATGCCCCGAAAAAACTTCATGAGCCCCAGATCAGTCATTTCAAATTCACTTTCCATGACTACTTTAAATTCTTCTATGCCAAAGTCACCAGTAAATATTAAATCATCTACATACAAGCATACAATTAGCATATTACCTTGCTCATTCACTTTGGTGTACAAAGTTGGTTCACTTTCACTTCTGTGAAATCCATTTTCAGTGAGATAGGAATCAATCCGACTGTACCAAGCTCTAGGAGCTTGCTTCAAACCATATAATGCCTTTTTCAGCCTGTACACTTTATTCTCTTGACTTGGAACTTCATAGCCTTGTGGTTTTTGCACATATACTTCCTCTTCTAGATATACATTCAAGAATGACAACTTGACATCCATTTGATAAACAGGCCATTTGTTTTGTTCAACAATGGCCAAGATTGTTCATATTGTATCCATGCATGCAACAAGTGAAAACATTTCATTGAACTCTATGTCGGGTTTTTGTGTGAACCCTCTTGATACCATTATTGCTTTGTGCTTCTGAACATTCCCATCAACATCTTGATTTGTCTTATAAATCCATTTGACACTGATTACATCTTTTTCTTTTGGTACATCAACTAGCTGCCATGTCTGGTTCTTCTCAATGGATTCTATTTCTTCTTCCATGGCTTGTTCCCATACTTCTTCTTCGACAGCTTCTTCAAATGTTAGTGGATCATATATAGGATAAAATAATGCAAAGAGAGATAATGAATTTGGTGTACCATATTCATATATCTCACACATACTTCTTGTCTTCACTGGTTCTATCGATGTCGACCTTGACGAAATGCTTGATGGAGTCTGCTGTCCTCTTGGTGTACTTGTCAACATAGCTTGAGCTGCCACTTGTGTCAATGGTGCTTGTACTGAACCATGTCATGGTGTAATGGGAGTCGAAGGTGCTGCAACTAGTTGAATTATATGTGGTGTTTGAACCACTTCCTCCTCCATTTCATCATTGTTGACATTTGACACAATATTGAAATTTATGTCGACAATTCCATCCCATGATTCATTCTCAACAAATTGAACATCTTGACTGATTATCAGTTTCCTTGTAATAGGATCATACAACTTGTATGTTTTTGTGTCTTCAAAACAATCGACAAAAATACATTTTTGTGCCTTGTTGTCTAGTTTCTTTCTCGACTCATTTGGAATATGAGCATGTTCAACACAACGAAAAAAATTTAAATGAGAAACACTGTGATTTATACCTGTCCATGCTTCTTGAGGAACTTTGTTCTTCACATTCTTTGTTGAACACCGGTTCATAATGTATACGGCAGTTGCGACTACTTCACCCCAATATTCATTTGGAAAATGCTTAGCTGCCGACATGCTCCGCGCCATCTCCATGATGGTTTTGTTCTTTCTTTTGGCAACATTGTTCTGCTAAGGTGTATAACGTGCAGTGAATTTGTTTTGTATTCCATGGGTCTTGCAAAAATTTAGAAATTTGTTTGAAACATATTCATCGCCTCTGTCGGTCCTTAAGACCTTGATGCGGTGTCCACTCTGGTTCTCCACGAGTGCCTTGAACTACCGAAAATACCTAAATGCATCAGATTTATGTTTCAAAAAATATAACCATGTTTTTCTTGAGTAGTCATCAATAAAACTTAAAAAATAATTGCAGCCACTAATGGATGATGTCTATATTGGACCACAAATATCAGAGTGCACAATTTCAAGTGGTGTGTGTGCTCTATAATACTTTCCAACTGGAAAAGTCTCTCTATGTTTCTTTCCAAAAATGCAGCCTTCATAAACCCTTTCTAGTCTGTCGATCGATGGAAATCCTTTCACCATATTCTTTGTGTGCAGTAGCTTCATCCCACAAAAATTCAGACGTCAAAATCTGAAATGCCACAGCCAGGACTCATCCTGAACTTTTGTTTGAAATGTACCTGGAAAATCAGCACTGCCATTTACTTTCTTGTGGAGGGGCTCAACTGTTTCTTTACTTTCTGCCTTGAATGTAGCTCCTATATTTGTCTTCCCTTTCGTGTCAGGAACTATCCTCAATGGAAGCGAGCAGTTGCATGTCATTGTCACTTTTGCTATCAGTTGGTCACTTGGATGTTTGTCTTTAATCACACAGTGATTATCTTCTATGTAGACTCTATAGCCTTTCTGTATAAGTTGTCCAATGCTCAACAAATTATGTTTCATACCTTCGACATGATAGAAATAAGGGATATACTTACTCTCCCTCTATTTGGTTAGAATACCGACAATACCCTTTCCCAAAACAATAACTTGCATATTGTTTCCAAGTGTAACATCAATTTGAACTGAATTATCTAGACTGGAAAACAAATTTAAATCACCAATCATATTATTGTTGCATCCTGAATCTAAGTACCATATGTCATGGGGACTTTCTTGAACATCATTTCATTCAATTAGAGATGTAGATGCCATTAACATTGCACTTGTTGGAGTGCTGTGCTGGTCAACTTATTTGGTATTTTCCTTCCTTGGTCATATTGTTTCTTCCTGCATTCATATGCATAATAACCAAATTTATTACAATAATGACATTGGATTTTTTATTTATCAAACCTCTAGCCACTTGGTTGACTTGGATTTTGATTATCTCCTCTACCGACAACATTTGCATGACTTCTATCTCATTCTCCTCTTGAAGAACTTCTTCCTCTGCCTATGGAGTTATTTCTCCCCCTGCCTCTATTACGACTTATGGATGACTGTGTTGCGAATGCACCTTCCAATGATGTTTGTGTTTTGTTGAGTCTGTGTTCATGATTGATGAGTGAATCTTGCAGCTCATTAATAGTAAACACCGACGTGTCCGTGTGTTCTTCCAATGTCAGAACCAAATATTCAAATCTTAGGGGAAGACTTATGAGAACTTTTTCAACCACCCTTTGGTTTGTTATGGTTTCTCCATGAGATTTAAGTTGATTTATCAAACCAACAACTAAGGTGTAGAATGTGTCTACAGTCTCTGAATCTTTCTTTGATAGAGATTCAAAATCTCTTCTCAGAATCTACAGCTTGGATGTCCTTACCTTATCCAAACCTTGATAGGCGGTCTCCAATGTATCCCATGCTTGCTTAGCGTTAACTGCTATTGCTACTCTTGGGAGTATGCTTTCATGCATGGCTTGGTGTATGTAAAACAAAGCTTTTCCATCTTTCTTCTTATGTTCCCTCAAGGCATCTTTCTCAGCTTGTGTGAGATTGTTATATTATGTTGTCATATCTGTTAGTTCTGCATAACCATGATGGACAATATCCCAGACATATTGACCTCTAAACAAAGACTTCATAGTTAGAGACCAATATTCATAATTTTTTCCTATAAAAATTGGTGTTTTCAATGAACCAAAAGTGGAAGCCATTTTTAATTTTTAATTTTCCTTAGAAAATTACTTTTCCGCTTTTAAGACAATATTTCTTTCCTAAACCTTGCTCTGATACTAGTTAGCAAAAACTAAGCCAGCAAACTTGGGTTTACTTCTTAGTTATAAAAATTCACGCCGACTTCTTTTTCATTTTCTTATTGGGTGAAACTTGTCTAACTCTCGACTAGACAAGTCTACTAATATGGTCGGACTTTCAACTCGACTCTTTTACCTCTACAAGTTTTTCCCTTGTCGGTTCTACCGACAGGTTTTACTTCGACCAAAAATCACTTGTTGGTTTGACCTCTTTGACAACTTGCCAGTTTTACTCAATCAATTTACTTGGACTCACTTGCTCTTGTTTGGTTTTAGTTGGGATTTACAAATGATATTTCTTAGTCTAAAAGACTTAAGAAATTACAAATGTTTCTCACATGTGATTAAGATGAAGTAAAAACCGACACAATCAATAATTCCACATAACTATAACATCATATAACGAAACATTTAGGAAGACTTGAGTTAACCACTCTGCAGTAAAACCTGGAACTTTCACAGGGTGAGAAATTTATGGATTCTTGATCTTTCAATCAACCGTAATTGTAAACAACATTTACACAAGTAACTCTAGAAAGAATGTGTGGCTAAATAAACATGCATTCAACCATAAACTATTTCATATAAATAACTTGTCCAAAAATAACAAAAGGTAATACAAAGTTGTCAATCCAAACTTGTTGGCTCACCAACTAATCCTTTTACAGAGCTTCGACTCCTCAATAAAATCACACACACAGAAGCTTGAGCTTCAAATTCACTCTCTGCTCAGAGTTCTCTCTTTCTCTCTTTCTCTCACCTAGAGTTCTGTTGTCTAACTTGATTTACAATCTTCTTCTACTATTTATAGGAAACCTAAAAATTGCTTCTACGTGAATCTATAGACTTGCCATTAATGGTTGTAATAATTATCTTCCTACAAACTTAGCTTCATAAATTAATTCGACTAGTTTAGATTGCCGAATCGTGGACTCTTCCCTTTTGTTAGACTACCGATAAGATCTAGACTGATACAGACTCTGACAGAGTCGACTGAGATCAGATATAGATCTGCGAGTAATTAATATTTCCAATAGAGATACCAGAATGAAATCACATCATCTTTCTACCGAGTATCTGTACTGGATGAAGAATAAAGCACTTTAGAAAACCTCTACATGTAGATGATGCTATCATAATCTAGTTTCACCCACACCACTTTCTGTAGATCAATTTACGAGTTATTTTCATCGATGATTGGATATAGTAGAACCTAATACCATACTTTTATCTATATTTAGTGTGAAGCCAACATTGACAATGTCAGGAGTCAATCTTTATTTTAGCTGGGTCTAAATTGAAACTATAGTTTTTGATATTCATAGTGGTTGATCACCGGAACTATAATTTTGGTTTTGGTTTAAGATGCATCTTTTATAATCTTATGTGAGCATATAGACAGTTTGTATGGTGGCTTTCTGTTGACTAGGAAAGCGATCGGTTGCTTTTGTCTTAGATGATGAACTGCTATTGTATACACCAGTTCACCTGTCAAGGAATATCGTCGATGGGCGGGGATGCCCATCAATTACAAAAATTCTATATATAGTGAAAGGAGCCTGAGATTATGTAAGAGGGACGGTTTGGCCAGATTTGCCGAGGAAAATTCCATGGAGGAGTTGGGTTGTGGGAGGCTAGAGAAGGATATAAAAAGTCAATGGAGTTTAAAGTCTTTAGTATGTCTCATCTATACAAGGAACGAATCCACTGATTTTGACAGAATAATTACTTTGCATGAATTATAATATTCTACTTTTTAACTTTTTAGAGAGGATATTATTAGTTTTTTGGGGATTTTTGCTAGAAATCGTTTTTATCAAAATTTAGAATCATATGTGTTAGCTATGAAAATTGCATAATTTGGATGTTAGGGGTAATCCAAGGAGGTGAATATATTTATGAATTCAAAAACACAATTTAAACATTTTTAACATCCTTGCATATGAATATGAATATGAACATCCATGCATATGAATATGAATGTCACATGCCCCAATTTTGCAAAAACAATTTTACATTATTTGAGGAACATTATGTTAAATTTTATTCTAGGTTGTAATTGATGACCTAGTGAGGTCAAGAATATTTAATGTAAATTCAGAATATTTTATTTATAAATAAATAAATGAGGAGACAATAGCTTAGGAGAGCTGTTAAAAGAGTGTTTACTAGTCAAATTGGTCGAGGAGATAGGGTGGAGAGCAAACTAACATGTGGTAGCATCCTCAAACCACTTCCAACTATTGCAGGTGGAAACCTCCCTATATTTGTGGTCATGATTTCCCAAGAAAGTGGAATCAAAGCAGGTGGCTCAATTAATGAAAACTGACCCAGAAAACCTAGGCATCTCTATAAAATTTCCCATTCAAGAGAGATGAGGCTGCTCATTCTAGAGAAGTGATCATTCAGGGTGAATGAATTTACTTCAGATAAATGGAGGGGAAACTGGAAAGTGTTTGAGGGGATAACTACTGAGATTGATCTAGTTGCAGCTTTTAAGTTGAAGATCATATTGCTGAGTGCAGATTGTGTTACTGAGGTATTGAACTAGTCAGGTGAGAGAGGGTTCTACAATTGCATTTTCCACCCAGTTCTTAGCCAAGAAGACCAGGAACAGGCTTGGGGGTCCTAAGGAAGCATTGTTTGAGCGCTATCCAGGAGATTGGTAGGGGGGAACGGCCTCCTCAAGCTGTTGTCGTCTTGTCCTCAACAGGTTCTATGTTATTTTATTTTACTGTCTTAGTTAAATAAATCTTAGTTTATCTGCTACATGAATGTTAAAAGTTAAGAGTTTGTGAAATGTTAAATTTAGTATTCTTATTAGATTGTTTATAGAAATGAAAATGGTTTAGGGAAATAATGAAATAGAAAGAAATTAAATTTTCTAAGCTATTTTTTTCCACACCTGGAAACCAGGTCGTACTCTAGCACAGTTAGAATGCTTTAAATAAATGAAATAATCCTTAAGAGAATGAAAATAGTAGATATGATTTTGTATCTGTAGGTAAACAGAGTAAATTTTATTTCAATGTTTATAATGAAATGAAAAAGCAGTGTTATGGTTTTTTTATATTTATTGTTTTACTTAGTCTAACTAAATGAAAATGTAGGTAAAAGAAATAGTAAATTACACTAGTATTACAGTAATAGTATATTGATAGGAAACAAAAGTTTATAGGAGATAATAACTATTATTTGAGAAAGTATATAAACAAGTTAATAACTAAACAGGTTTCTTTTTAGATATTAACTTAATCTTAACTAATACTTAATAAAAACCAGATTAGGGTTTTGTTTATAAACCTTTCATTTATGTAAATTAAATAGAGTTCTAGAGTTAACATTCTTTTCTCAACAGAGCTCCAAATAATTATAATTTACAGAGTAGTAAATAAAAAATGAATGTAAATATAAATAATAAACGAAATAAACTAAGAATTACATATATAGGTGCTTTTTTTTTTTACAAACATGTTTATAACCTGTGAAAAACCTAAGGGTCAAAACCCCTTCGACTAATCTATTCAAATACAAATTATCCTATAATAAGTTACAACCAATTACATTGTTAACTATGAAACAAATTTAACAAGAAGGCTACAATCTATGATTTAGACTGACCATAGTCTTTTCCTGAAAATAAAATATATTTTATAAATATTTAAAACAGTAAAATAAACACATTATTTACAGGCTAATGAAACCACAATTCACATCTAAGAGTAAAACGAGACAGAGCTCAAATGAAAACTCAAAGCTTAATGAATCCTTTCTTTATAAAAACCAACTGTATTACATTATAGAGCCGCAAGGCTAAATCTTAACCAAAAACCAAATACATATCACGACTCAAGAGCCGGTTTTACCCAGCATAACAGTAAGGTTTTTTTAGTAAAATTGGAGTAACAGCATTCTAAAAAATTTTAACCAATGAAGAAACTGAAACCAAGCTTCCAAGCATTGTAATTTTCCTTCCAACAACCCTCATCGTAAGTAGGGAAAACCCACATCAAAACCAGGGCTTATCGGTTGGAGGCCACAAGTTCACTGAAGCTGGAAAAATGTATTTATTTTCCATTGAAGATTGGCGTCATTGCAGGTTCCTGCAAAGAGCACAATTCTAAGCTTTAGAACAAGACTCGGCTCACAAGTAAACCCTAAATACAATATTAACTTAACAAAAGAAATTTCATAACAAAGAATTGAATTTGTTTTTACCTACGAGTAAGAAGAGAAAACGAGCAGTGAAAGAGCTGTCACTAGCTTAATTGAAATACACAAAGGAGTATTCAAACCCCTACGCCAACCCTGGAATGGAGGCAATTTAAAACCAACTTAAACTCCACAAAGCTGTGGTGAGGAACAATAAGATAGAGTTAAAAATCCTGTACAGGCCTCGAGCCAAACATTTAAGCAAAAACCACTCTCACAGTAAAGCTTACACCCAAGAAAGTTCAAGACCATAATACTGGGTATCGAGACCACACAGTATCAAACACAAGCTACAAAGCGAGAAAGGCGAAGGAACAACCTCTCATGGCCGCCAGGAAAACTACACAGAGCAGCCCGCAGGCCGATGAAACCCTTGAAATCAAATGACAAAGGAATAGGGTTTCCTTTCCTTTTAAGTCGCCAATGCATGGAGGAGAGCAAACCACGTGCCACCCAAATAATTTAACCATGTGAGGGTCTTATCTATAGTCAACCCTACATTATCAAATAACAGCTTATCATTGCCATTATCAGAAACAAAACTATGCAATCGACTATAGAATAATTACCTATTTACTTTGAAACACAAAACTATATCATATGAAAATCGATGGTATTAAGGCTGGTTATAATTGCTAACAACGAATCTATGTCGTTGATTATAGAGTAAAGGTGCTTAAACCTTGCCAATAAAACAATTACAAGGTTTGACCATAGTATAAACATTTACAAATAATGATTTGCATGCTTACCTTGCCAACGACAGTTTTGATGGTTCTTATCATTGTTTACAAAGTCAACTTACATGATTGTTTGTGCTTGATTAAGCTAGTATAATATAGGAACTTCTTTAATAAAGTTTCTGCTTTAATGTCAATCTTAGGATAGAAGTTTTTAGGTAGTAAATTCTACCATAGTAGTTATTACAAATTACAAGTCATTACAATAGTAATCTTACTATTGTGTAAAGCATGCACTAGATTTAGTAAACTATAGGAATAACACTGATAATGTATTTACCTTTGGTTTCGACTTTATAGAAGTGGTGGTTAGGTAGTATTCCACCTTAATATGATGTATCTAGTTTCAAAGAACCAAACTTATAATATATCATTGAAATTATCAGGTAGTAAGGCTACCAAATTAAAAGACAGTACATTTGAGCATAACATTAGCAGTATGAGGATGATACAATAAAAGTAATTGTATGTCAAAGAACTTGAGCTCTAAGCTCACAGTAAGGATCTATTTGTTTAACTAAGAAGTATGTTAAGGATAACAATATTTATGGATAAACTTTGAATACTGTCTTAGAACCAAAACTATGGAAGAAAATTACTTTGCCTCATCAGAGCATTGCTTTTAAATAATCAGTTTATTTACTAGCATATTAACATGCAACAAAAATACTTCTCGCTATCTTACAAATTAAACTCCTACTTGATCGTTCGTTACTTGTTGAACCTGTAAGAACCAGCAGTCCATCTACATTAGCATAATGCTACGTAAGCCCCGAGTTTTCAAAGATAGTTTTTCATCTACTTGCCAAAAATAAAATTATTAGTATAGCTAAAAGCAATCTAGATGCAAGTCATTCTTATATAACTTAAGAAAATTAAAGTTGTATTAGTTATTGTATTTTGAAACTAATTAATACCAATTGTTAAACTGTTTCATTTTTCGCTAACCGCTAGCAGTTAGTGAACTGCGTATTCAGACTTTTTATGTTACCTTAAAAAATTTTAAATTTTTATGAAATTTTGGGGTTTTACAATGAACCATTTGAGTTTCGGTACCTCAATAAGCAGGGATGTCCTGGATCAAATAATGCATTCACTATGTATCCAGGTTAGTTTCATAGCTTGATTAGAGTAATGGTTTTTTATTAGTATACTTAGTCATCAATGTTTTGTAACAAGTGGTGTTGTTGTTTGTAGCGACGCAAGAATCCATAACCATGGCCACAAGCCAAGGCCATCCAAGTAGCCTACCATGACAAGTACATTTTTTACTTGCAAGAAATACATGTTAAATTATTCACGCTACATGAAGATTTGCTGGTGATATTTGAACTTGAAGACTTTATCAGAATAACAATGTATTTTTATCATTTATAGCTTGCATTCTACCTATGGACTTATAAATTTAATATTTTGATTTTTCATTATTATGATGGATCCACTCATTTTTTCAATGGGTCAAAAATGCCTCTTCCATATTTGCCAAAAATATATTATCTTACTCAGGGGATGATGATTTAGATATGCCATTAATTCCTATAGAATCAAGATAGAGTTACTGTGGCTGCAGAAACAGTGCCAAAATGTCATGCAAAAATATTAGATGTGACTATAGTATCTTTTTGTAGTTGGCTATATGCATTGGTTTACAAATGCATTGGTAGGTTTGATATGGATTGGTAAAATATGCACCATATTTTTCTCTTTATGGGTTGTCTGATTTTACATCTACAAATAAATGTTTTTCATGGTCTCTCTAAATACTGGATTTGACTGGCCTCTACCCATGTGACTAGAAAACAAGACTGGTATATGTCTCAATTTATAATCTTCTAATTATTCTATACTTTTCAATGTGTCTACCTCTTTTCAACATTTTCTTTATGCTAGTGGATGTCTCTTGAGTTTGAAAATATATCCATGGTCATTCCATGTGTATGGTGTCTATCTGAAAATATATGCTTGTTCACTATTTTTTTAGAGTCCATTATAGATTTAATTTGATATCCTTGCACTCAAAGCTGCTTAGGGTGAATTAAGGTTTATGTATTGGCAATTATCAAATCGACTGTCAAATGACCCATATTACTTAGATGTATATTCACTCTTTAGCATCTTAATCTCCAACTCTTCTCTCCTATATCTATGTATAGAATTTATAATGGGGAAAATGGCACTTCAGGGAATTTATAACTCAAACATTCTGCAAGTTCAATTCAGTTAGAGTCCTACTCTTTGATGTTAAGTTAAAAAAATAAAATTTAAAAGAAAGTAACTTCAATTTACCTTGAGGAAGAGCAAGTGGAGGTAACATAAAAACCATTTAGCTAATAAATAAAAAATCCCAATTTTCCTATGAAACATGGAAGGAAATAGAGGAAATAGTTTATCATTATTTTTTCAAAGGAAACCCCATTTAGGGTTACTTTGGCCCCCTTTTCTTCTATTTCAGAGAGTCAAGGTCTGACCAGATTACATAATCAACTCAATCATTACAAAGGGGCTAAACAAGAGCATCATGTCACCTAAAAGAATTGAACCTTGGTGACAAGGATAATAATCATTCCTCCCAACCACCAAGATACACCATAGTTTAAAGTTGTAATTTCAAAGTTGAACTGAATCTACCATAATTTAAAATAAATTACAAAAAAAACGAACAACATCATGCCTATCATCTCCCGGTTTGAGTTTTTTTTGTAAACAACATTGTTTAATATTCAACTATTCTAGCATTATTCCATGAAGCAATTGGACTGCATGCTTTTCCTCACAGGTAAAAGGTCTTGAATTCCCAACAACACCCATCATTTTATTTACATGAAGGTAATTGCATAATCTCAGTTATCATGGGCTCATTTGCATGCAGACCTCCTTCTACCTTATTGTTTACCCATACAATTTACTAAACTGGTGCTCTACATTTTACTAGTTACATGATTTAATTCTTGCAGTTCTTGTTGTGTTGTAGCAAGTTCTTGTCTTGATGCAACATGAGTAAAATAAGTATTTTGGCTCTATGTGCAGCCTCTAAATGTGTTCATTTTAGACTGGAAATTTCTCCTCAAGCAATTTGGGTTTCATAAGAAGAAAGTGGTCATAGGATAGTTCCTCCAACAAGGTAGGAGTTCCCTAATTTGATATTTGATTGGGGTTAAGGTCCACATGGTAACCCTCCTAGGATAGCACTCATCGAAAAAAGTATGAAATGAACCTTGATTTATGTGCCATGTGTGACCTAGGTCCTTAAGCAACCTCTCCAAGGTGAATGATTTCCCTCCATAGTAGTGTATACCATGTCTTAGGTCATGTGCATCATGTAAGGCCTCCTTTAAATTGTCCTTCAATACACAAGGCTAACTTAAGGATGGTTCCCATTGTCACCACCACAATTGTTCCTTTCTCTTTTTGCTGGTTATTTTCCAGCACAAGGGGAATCCTTAAAATAAGATCACTAATATGCTCTTTAAATACAAATCCAAGAATCAAATTCATGACATTATGTGTCTAAAGGTTTTTCAGTATATAAGTGGTGGCATTCAAGAAGACGAGTGCCTTATATACAGTCCAATACAATTAGGGCAATAAAGACGCTTGAAGATGTACGTAGAAAGTGCAGTAAAGTTACTTATGGAAAACCCTACTAGCAATAAATGAGATGCTCATAAATGATCCAATTCAGGGTGAGCTATTGATGTATGGCATGCTAAACAAGTTCATGTCAATCTTGAGGGATAAAAGTTATGAACGAAATTGCAGTGGATTCACAAAGAAAAACATATCTACCAAAAATCAAAGCAAATTGATGCACAATTTTTGAAATTAAAGACAAATGGTTGTAGGTAAAAATGGAGTTTTTCTACTAAATGACAAATCGATTTTGGATGAAATTTTGTGTGATTTTTCCTTTCAAAATAGTACATCTCCACACCTAAAATCACAGTAAATGGATGCATCGATATCGAGATAAAAGACAAATGGTTGTAGGTGACAATGGAGTTTATCTCCCAAATGAGACATAAATTTTGGCTAAAAATTTGTGTGCTTGTTCCATTCAATATAGTACATCTCCACACCAAAAATCAGAGTAAATGGATGCACTGATATTGATATAAATATAGATTGGTTGTAGGTTATGGTGGTCAATTTATCCAAATCTATTCAACCGAGTGACATGAATTTATAGAGGTTGTTCATCTTGGTACAATGCTTATTCATGCCAAATTTCATGTGATTTGGATGACCAATTTTTGAGATATGCCAATATCAAGTTTTTGACAAATTGACTGCTAAAAAATTAGTCAATCTACATTTTGGCGTTTCGTATGCCATTCGTGGTTTTAAAGTCATATCTTCTATTTTAATTCTTTATATCAGTATATTGAAGGACATAAAACATTGTTAAAAATTGGACAGTTGAGTAGCCAACACACTTTCATTTTCCAAGGCTTTGAAAGCTATTAACTCCTATAAAAAGGGTGGTTATGTTACAACAAACACATGTGATAGGTTATCAATAAAGCCAACTTGATTCCATTCATTGTTTTCATAGGCCTAATTTCAACTCCATGCTCTTGCATATGCAAGGTTCACTTGGAGCATCCATGTCCAATGGACATACACCATTGGTAAAAAATGGACAGCCAACTTGATTCCATTCATTGTTTTCATAGGCCTAATTTCAACTTCATTCTCTTGCATATGCAAAGTTCACTTGGAGCATCCATGTCCAATGGACATAAACCATTGGTAAAAAATGGACAATTGAGTAGCCAACATACTTTGATTTTCCAAGGCTTTGAAAGCTATTAATCTCTCTAAAAATGGCGGTTATGTTACAACAAACACATGTGATAGGTTATTAATAAATCCAACTTGATTCCATTCATTGTTTTCATAGTCCTAATTTCAATTTTATGCTCTTGCATATGCAAAGTTCACTTCGAGCATCTACTATAATTCAAATCTATTTTATTCAATGTAGGGGGATGTAGGTGCAAAAACCTAATATTTGTGACCTTAGATATAATGTCAAAATAATTCCAAATATTATTAAAAGAGAAGCCATGTTTTTATACTTTAGCCTTAGCATCCATGCCCAATGGACATAAAGCATTGGTAAAAAATGGGCAGTTGAGCAGCCTATGCACTTTAATTTTCCAAGGATTTGAAAGCTATTAAATCCTATAAAAGGGGTCATTTTGTTACAACAAACACATGTGACAAGTTATCAATAAATCCAACTTGATTCCATTCATTGTTTTCATCAGCCTAATTTCAATATCATGCTCTTGCATATGCAAAGTTCACTTGAAACATCTATTATAATTCAAATCTATTTGATTCAATGTAGCAACTAAGGGGGGTGTCGATACAAAAACCTAATCTTTGTGACCTCAGATATAATGTCAAAATATTTCCAAATATTGAAATGAGAACCTAATATTTGTGACCTTTTCAGGTGGTGTACAATGAATACAAGATTGTAATAAGAACTAACATAAAATGGTGGGAACTGTTGAGACATATTGGTTTTTGTTCAAAAGTTAGACCAACAAAGATTGAAGAGTTAAGCACAAACCAAATATGCAAGTGGCTCTGCTAATAGGTATATTAAGGCATTTTAATATAATAAATGGTGATTCATTAAGCACGGTTTGTCATCACAACAATTTTTGGGGAAATAGGTGAGGTTAGTGTCATGTCTTAAACTTGATTATCATGTTTGGGCTTATCATTTTTCTCATATGATATTTTGAAATATCAATTTTATGTCCATATCATTTGGAAGTGGAGAAACATATTCATATTATGTTTGTGATGAATCAACACGTTCATGGAGTAAACTCTTTCACTAATTAACAATTCATTTACAACTTCATGGACATATGAGGATCACAAAAATGGTTTACATTACAATGAAGGCAATAAAATTGGCAATGCATTTTTCACTAGAGATAGCATTAGGTGTAGTTCTTCTAATTTTGTTCAAGTGGGTTTAGGAAACGACCTTTAATAGCAAAGAAAATCTTGATTCCCTATCTTATGGAAGTAGCTTATATGCCTATGAAGAAAATGATTGTTTGGATACTAGCATGAGATCTTAGTGTTGGAAAAGCAATACTGTTTTTAGTGTCAGAAATGAGGTCTATCTCAAAATTTACCAAGTGGCATTTTATCGAAGGATTTGAGTATTGATTTATAAAGATTATGAGAGAATATATCGAGAATAAAAGGCTGCTTGACCTTTGGAAAAGTGCATAACATGTCTCTGAAGGTCCTATAACAACTTTTTTATTTTTCAAGTGTGGCCACTCATATACCTCAGGATCTCTATGTGAGTGAGGGTACTCATATACCTCAGGATATCTATGTGATTAGGGGTTTCTTCATAAGAGTAAAGTCTTATCATGTAATATTATAATTCCAACGGGTTTGTTCATAAGAGTAAAGTCTTGTCATGTAATACTATACTGCCAACAATGTCCATGTCACAATGGGCATCCAATAATCAATGATCAATTAGGACATCATCAAAATAGAAAATCTAACTCTACCATCAAGTACCCACCCAAAGCATCCAGCAACTGCATAATGGGCATTCAATCATCAATGATCGATCAAGACATCATCAGAACAAAAAATAAAACTCTACAATCAAGTACCAACGCATCCAACAACTGCATCAACATGTCAACAAGTACTTGCAATTAAAATCACATCTCCACACCAACACGCACTGCAACCATGCATTCCCCAAGCCGTGTGCATTGGAATACACCTACAACTATCAGTTCATTTGTGTCAAAATTCCACAAAACAACTACAAAGAAACTGCAAAGCACTAGAAATTCATGCTCGACAATACTGGGAATAATACAACATTGTCATGCCGCTTGCACACAAATCTGATTATAATGAAATATGATTATTAAAACAGGACAATGCTGACACTTGCACACAAAGCTTATTACAATGAAATATGATGATGCAGTTATCAAAAGTAGATTCAAAACAACATAGATATTGGATTTGTTATGTACAAAGATCAATTGATAGCATGCAGCCATCTCCTCAAAGGAATATTTCATGACCAATATGGAGGTGGTTAGAATTTCGGGGTCAGTTATTTGGTTGTAGTCTTTATGCATACTTATAATCATTAGACCAATTGATGCTTCAGTCCGAAGATGCCATTGACTTGTAGAAAGGTGCAATACACTATATCTTACAAATTAGCTATTATATAAAATAAATTTGTTAAGGACTAATTTTAAATCATTCCCTAATTATTCTCAATTCTGGACGGTATAAAACAAAACAAAATTTATGAAATGGGGTTAATTGTTATGATATGTCAAAAGTAACTTTTCACAAATTTGTATTATTGAATTTGGATATTGTCTAGTAAAGCATTGGAGTGCTCTTGACTGTGGTAATAAATTTTTGAAACTAATATTATGATGCAAGGTTGTTCAAATATTAGTTGCTATAAAACAAAGCTTCAAATAAAATGTAGGTCAAAATAAAAATAAAATAAGAAGGACCCTAATCCGGATCAAATCTAGTGGGCCTCATATTCTTTCTATGTCTTAACACAATGCTTGGACCCACAATGGAGATGTACCCACAATGGTGATGTACTTATAGCAGCATAGATCCATCTTAAAAAGGATCTACCAAACGTTGAAAGGGATCAAATCTTTCTAACTGCAGACCTCTTTTTTAGAGTGGAAATGTTGAGGAAATGTGAACATAATGTTTATGGTTTTAATTTGCAATCTTATATATGTGGTTCTAAAAAGTATTTTAAATCTAAATTGAGCTGATAGGTTATTTTTTATGACATTTTTTTTATAAAGGACACTAGACATCTCTAGGATGAGCATGAAAGGACTTACACGTCTTCCCCTAATGGGTTGTAGGATGCGCCTCTTCTACACAACCAACTAATGAGAGACTTTTATAATGTGAATGGACTTAGTTGCAAACCAACCAGTTACCTTTAAAATGATGTTTTGGTTGGATTGTTTATAAGCCTTTGCTACTAATAAACCATCCTATCATCAAATCTAGTAGGCTCCATAAGCCTCCTATAACTTAACATGGCCCTTAAGTTTGCAGATCCATAAGAATTGTGAATTATCTATTATATTTTATTCAATGATTATCAACTTTCTTAAATAGAATTTAGTTATACTCATACTTACTACAAAAGATTTGATTCTTTCAGACATTGCTGACCACATTGATATATGGAAGAATAAAATTGATGCTTATGAATATCAATTCTATGTTTTTCCATCATAAGCTGCACAACTATTTTTAGTTCATATCAAGTATTTTGGGATGAGTTTGAATGATATTCTTGGAATAATTCCTTCAAAATAGAATATAACTCTGCCCTAAAAAACAAAGTAATGTGTATTAATAGAATATCCCTTCCCACCAAAAGTCTATAGATTAGAATAAAATTCAATTATATATTTTGAACAGCTATTCTCACTGACCTTTCTTTTAAAGCACAATCAAAACCACTTTATTGACAACATTAATTCAACCTAGAATTGTGACACAACATATGAAATCACCCAATGGTCTAATATATGTAGTCTTCCAATATGAACCAAGAACAAGATTAGGATTGTAGACTAGAGTTTTGTAGTTGTGTTCCTTCTTGGTAGAGAAGAGCAACAATCTTCCATTGAGATCGCCAAAACAAAATAAAAAATTGAGGCTCCCTCCGAGGGGCACGGGAACCCTTTCCCATGAGTTGTTTGAAGCATCAAAAACTTGCTAATTTCCTTTCATTCTTCCACTCCATGCACAATAGTTTCTTGATCAAGACAGCACAAGCAATAACCACAATACATCCACTTTTAATTTTATCTCAGGTATGGCATTTAGGGCTATAAACATCAATTGATGTTGAATGCTCATTTGTGAATCTTTATTTGCGCCCATGACATATAGCTTACCTTCAAACCCACAAGCAAAGCAGCCCCATCTAGGACATCTTAGACCCTTGTTGCCCCTTGTTACATAGATAACTTAAGTGATAGGGATGAACTCAAAGTTCTGAGTTTGAGAAGAAAGTAATCCTTCTAACGGAGAGACTTTGTTTTGAAGTTGACGTGGTGAGGGCAAAGAAGGAGAAGGCAGAGGACCACACCTTTCAAGAAGAGAATGTTGTATTATATGTCATGAACAAAGCTCTGCATAGAGAACTTCTAATCGTCATTGAGGAAGAGACTCTGCCACCTAGAATGTTGTATTATATGTCATGAACAAAGCACTGCATAGAGAACTTCTAATCCTCTTTGAGAAAGAGACTCTGCCACGACTCTACCACATGTAAGAGCTGGGAATGTCCAAAAGCCCAAAAACCATGATTTAGTTTGCTCAATTGCAAATCTTCAAACTTTGATAAGAGTTATGTTAGTATGGTTTGGTTTTTTGGAAGTAACTATATCAAGACACCCACAGTCCCAATTTTGATAATTGATCGTCCATGATGAATGTTCAAGGTGCTTTCTTATATAAATAAGAATGGAACATTTTCTGACAAAAAGACAATATAAAACCGGCCAAGTTTTAATTAGTGATTATACACCGCCTCTTTATACGTAGATACAACACAGTATTTAGTGGAATACCGTATTGTATAATATAAGTTATTACATTTGAAAATACCAAGACAAAAGGAAGCCACCATCACATCTCCCTTCAACTCTTGTTCAATGATTGCAAGCTTCGTTTCATCATCAACCTTCATATACCATTTTATGGGCCAGGTAGAAGGATGGCACAAGGAGGGATGGAGGGATATCTAGCATGAATGGCTCTATAAGCCCATGCCCACATGGATATTTGAAATTTGTCAGCCGATCAACTGGAGTTAGCTCGTCCATCTTTTTCCCTGGTCCAAGACATGGGCAAGTATTATACATTAAACAGTTCTGAAGATGCGAACTCAATATATGCCCAAAGTGAAATTACCATAGAGAGGCCCTAGACAGGAGTTCCATCCTTTGAAATCCACGAGTCTGAATTAAAAAATATCTATTGAGAACGTCAAATGGACCATCAAGACAGATAGTCTCCAATTATACAAACTCTACTATTTCCCAATGTGAATGAGTCGCAGAGAGTTGCATATGGTTCTAAACTCAAGATGAATTGGATTTGTTTCGAAAAGCATGAGCTCGATTTCCCTCACCCTCGGTCACGCATGTCTATTCACTGCCCTCTACATGCATGTGTTTTCCCTCTTAGAAATCCCTAGAAGGGAGGACAGAATTGAAATATGTTGGTCGTAGCCTGGGCAGGTTTGAACCCTGCTGTAGACGCCTTTATGTGCTGCTAACCATTTATTTACGAATAGTTTCTTTATGGATTTGTCTCCACATCCATCTTTGCAGAAATGGACATGTTGTGCATAACCAGAGTTTGACGCACAGCTACTATGTTTTCTCACAATACAAAGTGTACCATACCTTTGATTATTTGAAGCGCTCCTGCGAGAAAAACTGCTTCACATCAGCTATCAAAACCTGCTCCAGGAACAAATTATACGAATTTCTTATGATCCAGTGATCTGGTGGGTAGGGATCGCAGATGGTGAAGCAGAGTTTCGAATGAAAACACATCGTAGTTTAGGAGGAGCAGGGGCCGATTGCTTGAGTTCAGTAGAGAACTCCAAAGTTTACTTGAGCAGGCCATGCATTGAATGCATTCGATTGGCCAGGTCACGAGGTACTGTGGAGCCGTCCTCGTTGGTTGTTCCTATGGTTGTCCCGGACTCCCGGTCCCCGGAGAGTAGATGGAAAGAGTCTCGAGGTGCTGTGGAGCCTGCTTTATTGGTTGTTTCAATCCCCGTCCTGTGGTAGATGGAGGATTTTGATCATCGATGGGTTATGGCTTCCGGGCCAAATTGTCGAATCCGTAGACTAACTCCATAAAAAAGGACTTACCTGCTGCCATTCAATGATTCAATCCTGTTTTTCGGTGATGTGACAATTAACTCTATCTGGTCATCCGTTCCTCGTTTATTTCTAAACTCGGCATGTATTGCGCATGCTAGCAACCTTGTTTGTAGTTACTTTCCTTAGTCATTCATTTTTTCAAAGGTAAGGATAAGAATGCAATTCTGTTACTTTGATTCTATGGAATATTAAAGAACTGATTTTAATCTTTGTCGATAGGAATACTCTTTTTGTAATGAGTCAGTTGGAATATTATAAGTTCTGTCACCATCATGAACTAAAGTATCATTTAATTAACTATTAAAACGCATATATCTTTATCACGCTTTTGGAGTATGTCCAAGAACTCGAATAAAGTGCCAAGGACAAAGTTCAAGATAGTGGGGCACCTGTGGGCGACTCATGGTGTTTGACAGCACATCTGTAAGTAATCTGCTCTCCGTCTAAGCAAAGCTAAGATAGTGGGCGGCGGGCCGCTTGTTTGTTTAGCCTTCAGTACGATTCATGATTTGACAGTATATCTGTCAGTTATTTTTTTTCCGAATCAGGAACCATGCACTTTGTTACTTTGTATATAGCTAAGTTAGAGCCAGAGTAGAATATTGAGTCTAAGAGTAGTAACAGTAAATTTGGAGTGGGGCCAGCCTTAATTTGAATAGGAGAACAATTCATCCAAAAAATATTAAAATTAAAACACCTTCAACAAAAGAATATTAACCAAAACTTCCAAAATTAAAACACCTTCAACAAAAGAATATTAACCAAAACTTCCAAGGAAAGCCAGACCCCACAGCTTGACTCACAAACTCAACCCCTCCCTGTTAGTTATATGTTATCCGTGTATGTAAAGTCAAGAGTTACAGCAGCGACATCATACCAGTTGTAAACGCCTCGGTTACGCCTGCATTTGAGAATGAATCAGAGTTTCTGGTATTTATTTTTCCATTAAACCACAACACGGTAATTTTTTTTATCCACTGCGTCTTTATTTAAAGCCGCAACCTTCTTTCCAGTTTTCACCGATCCAACTACCATTCACCCCTCTGCTCATATCTAGTTTCGATCGATTGCTTATTATTTGCTGCTTCGCTCCAACCATTTGGATTTCCAATGGCGCATGCCTCATTTGCTTCTGCGCCTTTCTCCGATACGGCTTGCTCCGCATCGACTTCTTCTTATCCGGCCTACGATGTGTTTATAAACCATCGTGGGCCAGATGTTAAAAAGACCTTTGCCGGCCATCTCTACCATAGGCTTAGATCCAGGGGGTTGCAAGTATTTTTGGACAAATCAGAAATGCAGGCTGGGATCCAGATTAGTTTTCAAATAACAGAGGCTATTAATGTTGCCTCTGTCCAAATAGCTATTTTCTCTCCTCATTATGCTGAATCGACCTGGTGCCTGGACGAGCTCGTCCTAATGTTGAAATCGAGGGCTACAATGCTTCCAGTGTTTTACAAGGTTAAACCTCTTGATCTCCGGTCGACAAAAGGATCGTATGCTGAATCCCTGCGACAACACGAAGAGAAAGGACGATTCGAAATTGAAAAGATTCAGGAATGGAGAGGGGCTCTTTTGGCTGCCGCAAATACAAGCGGCTTCGAGCTCGAGGCGTGTAATGGGTGAGGATCTCTTACTATCTCAATCCCTAAGCTTTTAATTTGTAAATTCGCGTCAGTGTTTTAATTTGTTGGATTTGTAGGTAAATCAACTTAGGTCAGCATTTTCTTACCAGTTATTTTACCTTTCTCTGAATATTAATAAATAGCGACGAAGTGGAGCTCTTAGATGAAGTCGTGCAAAGGGTTTTGAAAGATGTTCCGAAACCACCGTTGTATGTGGCCAAGTACAAAATTGGTTTGCAAGAAAAACTTGAAGACTTTGAGAAGACAGTCCTATCCCGGCTTGGGGAAAAGGGGCCGCTGGAGGCCAAAGTTGTGGGGATTGTAGGTGGAGGTGGGGTTGGGAAAACAACCCTAGCTAAAGAATTTTTCAACAGTAGAAGGTCAAATTACAAAGTCTCGTCATTTTTATTTAATGTAAGAGAAAATGCGGCTGCAAAGTCTGTAAATTTGTTGCAGAGCAAGCTCATTAAGGACTTGAAAGATATAGATATTCAAATTGAGAGTTGGGAAGAAGGTATAGGGATGATTGAAAAAAATCTCAAATCTTGCCACGCTCTCATAATACTAGACGATGTTGATCATCGTTATCAACTGGATGCGTTTTTGCCAATTAAGCATGTCCTTGACCCCAATAGTTTGATTTTGGTTAATTCCCGTGACAAGCATGTTCTTCGAAGTGCAAAAATCACAGAATCATCGATTTATCATCTTAAGGGCCTCAATAGATCATGTTCTTCAGAGCTTTTCTGTTGGCATGCCTTCTTTCGGCCACATCCACTACCAGAATTTGAACATCTTCTCGATGGATTTTTAAATGCTTGCGATGGATTGCCTCTATCGTTGGAAGTGTTCGGTGCTCTCCTCTGTCAAGAAAATGACAAATCCTATTGGGAAGAGCAATTGAATGAACTGCAAATGCTACCACCTGAGATACAGAGGAGACTTAAAATTAGTTATAACTCGCTCAATCGAGAGGAGCAGCAAATATTTTTAGATATCGCTTGTTTTTCAATAGGGGAAAATAAGAACAAGTGGATAAGAATATGGGTTGCGTCAGGGTGGAAAGGTTCAGTGGGGCTTCGAAATTTAGAGAACAAGTGTCTTGTAGAAGTGGATGGTGAAAATATAAAAATGCACGATCACCTTCGAGACATGGGAAGAAGTATTGCTCACGAAGGATCAATGCCGCGTCGTGTTTGGTGTGGGACAGCTAAAAACGTTTATGATATGTTGGAGCAATCATCATCTGTAAGTCCTTCAATCATCCCAACCTTTGTATTTCAGTGTAATCAACTTTTAAGTAATTTTATTCTATGAATTATGTGCTATGTCATAATTCTATGTCATAATTCTATTGTGTTTCTATGCAACTAGCGGGTAACAGAAGTTCGCGGAATTAAAATGGCTCCTCGGTCCTTGGTTGGATATAGTTGGGAGGAAAGATTGCTCTGCTCAAAATCAAGAAAGCCACCTAGCGAAAGTTTCAGTGATGAGGTATCCAGCATCAGGAAGTTGCAGCTTCTTGAAGCCGAGGGCGATTTTGTAGAGTGCATATTGTCTAAGGTGCGGTCACCAAATCTCCTATGGCTCCGTTGGAATATGTGTCCCCTCCATTCCTTGCCTTCCTGGATTCCAATGCATGATTTAAGGGTTTTAGAAGTGGAAGGGAGCAGGTTGAAAACATTGTGGGTATCTGAATCTCAGGTAGGCACGATGTATATTGTAGATATAAATGCGCGCTAATTTGTAGTTTACAATCATCATTTATTGTACGTCTCTTTTAATTGAAAGAAACCTTGGGCAATACAGGCACCTCTGCAGCTACGAGAGTTAAATATTGATCATGCTCCACTTTCAGAGTTTCCAAAATCAATTGGGCAGCTGAAGCACCTAGAAAAAATTACAGTCGATTATTCATGGACGGGACTGTGGCCATCATCGAATGACCTACCGCAACTAGCAACACTACCAGAAGAATTTTGTCTTCTATCCTCCTTGAAATATCTAAAGCTGTCTTTCTGCCACAAATTGCAAAATCTTCCAACTTGCTTTGGGAGTCTAACAAATCTCCAACAAATCGATTTGTATGAGTGCCAAAGTTTGAAGATGCTTCCGAATTCCCTGGGGAATCTAGGGAATCTTCAGTACATCAGGTTGGCTTATTGCGGTGAATTGCATACACTTCCAGATTCGTTGGGGAATTTAACTCATCTCGAAGAGATCAATCTAGAGGGCTCTAAAAGTTTAGAGATGCTTCCAGATTCCTTGGGATATTTAACTAATCTCCAAAGCATTAATCTTTCTGGCTGTTTAAGTTTGCAGACGCTCCCATCTTCTTTGGAGAATTTAATCAATCTACAACATATCTTTTTAGATGAGTGTAAAAGTTTGAAGATGCTTCCAAACTCTGTAGAGAATTTAACAAATCTACAATCCATCGATCTGTCTGGTTGCTGTGAAATACAGGGACTTCCACATTCCTTCGGGAATTTAACGAATCTGCAGAAGATCAATCTGGAGGAGTCTAAATGTTTGGAGATGCTTCCAGATTCCTTTGGCAATTTAGCAAATATGCAACATATCAATATGAATGCCTGTCAAAGTTTGAAGATGCTTCCAGATTCCTTTGGTAATTTAACAAATATCCAAGACATCACAATGTGCGACTGCGAAAGTTTGGAGATGCTTCCAGACTCCTTTGGCAGTTTAACAAATCTTCGACACATCACATTGTCTCACTCCAGGAGATTGGAGATGCTTCCAAATTCTTTTGGGAATTTAACAAATCTCCAGCACATAGATTTGTATGGGTGCGAAAGTTTGAAGATGCTTCCAGAATCATTTGGTAGTTTAACAAATCTCAGATATGTTACAATGTCTCACTGTAAAAGTTTGCAGAAGCTTCCAATTTCTTTTGGCAATTTAACAAATCTCCAAAGCATCAATATGTATGGGTGCAAAAAATTGGAGAATGTTCCAATCTCTTTTGGGAATTTAAGAAATCTCCAACACATCGATATGCAGGGCTGCTAAAGTTTGATGATGCTTCCAGATTCTTTTGGCAGTTTAACAAATCTCCAATACATCAGATTGTGTAGATGCGAAAGTTTGGAACAAATGCTTCCAAATATCTTTGAGAATTTCATAAATCTCCAATACATTGATATATCTCACTCGAAATTGCAGATGCCCCGAAATTCCTTGGGGAATCTACTGCAACTGAAGCATCTGCATTTGAGTTTTTCTCCGTTGATAATCTCCGAGCAAACTCTCGGAAATATCACCACGCTTGAATGCTTAGATCTTTCAAGTTGTCTCCAAATGGAAGTATTGCCCTCCCAAGTGGTCAATCAAAAATATTTGCAGAAGTTAAATTTGTTGGGTACAAACATAAAGGAGTTGCCGAATGCGCCTCTTATACGCCTAAGCAATTTGGAAGTTCTGAACTTAGGAAGCCCTTTGTTGAAAGTGCTGCCACCGTCGCTCGGATACCTAATTAGTTTGAAGAAATTGCAGCTCCGTGAATGCCGGATATTGGAACTCCTTCCCGATTCAGTGGGACAGTTAGGTCAGTTGAAGGAATTGCGGCTCCATGGATCCCAAGAATTGCAACGCCTGCCCGATTCAGTTGGACTGTTGAATCAGTTGAGAGTTCTGGATATATCCAGATGTGGAATACAATATTTACCACCAGCTGTCATGAAGATGAATAATCTTAAAACTTTAATAGTATGTGATTGCCCGTTACGCGACCTGCCTTTTAAAAATATCCAAGGACAAGGAGGATCTGAGTCTGCTCCATGGAGGGAATTGGATTCCTCCATTCACACAGGAATGATTCGCCTCGAGGTAATCCATCTGTACCTCACAGAAATATCGGAGGTCTCCTTTTTTGGAGGTGTCTGTCCCCAGCTTAAAAGTCTCAGCATTAGGCGCTGTAACGGCCTGGTGGAGGTTGGAGCATTGCCGACAACACTAATACGTTTAAATTTGAGCGGTTGTGGTGCTTTGACCAAAATTGATGGCATTTGTAGTCTTACCAAACTCGAGGCTCTAGACGTCAGAGGGTGTCGCGCCCTATGCCTAAAGGCGGTGCCAGGTCTTGAAACTAAGGAATACTTGAAGATATTTAAAACCCATTTTCAGACTTACAACCCCAACGAGGAAGGAGAAGAGGACATGGAGGATGCGGATTTGAAGGATGTTGTATGGTATGATGATTTCTGTAAGTAGAGAGTTTGATCCAAAATTTCACTAGGATACTTGTGGGGTCACTTGGTCTATAACTCTGTTGAATATACAATAGTAGAGAAGAAGCCTGTAAGTGTTTGTGTTGAGTATACAAGAGTTGAATAATAATAATAAGAGACAAAAAGCTCTCCGAGGTATAAGGAATTTGTTGAATGATTCAAGTTCGAATGAATTCGCTCGGTTTCAATTCAGCTGGAGAAACTGAACATCAATAATTGCTATTGCTACTGTAACAACATATAGTACAATAATTTGCTAGTGTGCATTCTTGGATTGAAGATCTGTAACAACATATAGTATATAATAATTTGCACATATAGTATAATAACTTGCCATTGTGCATCCTTGGATTAAAGATCTGTAACAACATGTAGTATAATAATTTGCAATTGTGCATCCTCGGATTAAAGATCTAAGAGGAAAACTTGATGCTAGCAAACTTTTGGCTGTATTGGAAATCTCTTGGAGAAAAACATGGTCTTTTAAAACTTTTTGTTGCAGAAAAGTTTGGGACTAAAAACTATAGCAAACTTTTGGCTGTATTGGAAATCTCTTGGAGAAAAACATGGTCTTTTAAAACTTTTTGTTGCAGAAAAGTTGGGGACTAAAAACTATAACTGTTTTTAATTATCATCGATATAGATTCCTTGTAAAACTGTTTTAAATTAATTAATGGCATAGATCCATGAATTAAGTCAAAGGTAACAGAAATTTTGTTTAAGTCAAAATGAATTTGCTAATCTCTTTATTTTATAACTGAACATAATTTTCTACTCCGGTCATATTTCTGCCTCTTTATAAATCACATTACAGTTTTTTCATACTTTGAAAACAGTGAATGGCTAAAACTGTTTCAGCATATGCTAAAAGTAAAAGTAAAAGTAAAAGTAGAGTGGGTGAAATTTAATTAGCCTGCAGCACAGTAATGATGGCTGCTCCAGGCTTATTGATGGCAGTTGGATCTCAACACCTTGAGATTCAACTGCCTGGCTAAATTTCTTTCTGTGGTTGTTGATTCTCAACACCTTGAGATCCAACTATCAGCAATAAGCCTGCAAATCCAACTATCAGCAATAAGCCTGCAACAGCAATCATTCTCTGCCACTGGCTGATTAAAGATAACCAGTGGAATGGTTATACTCATACAAAAATCCAACTATTTAATATTTGACAAAAAAAACGTTAAAATCTATCGGTACAAAAATCCAATTAGTTTATTCAACAAATCTAACATAAAATTTCTAAATTCCAGTTAGTTTATTTGACAAGTCTAACATAAAATTTCTAAATTTTCTACTCCTTGTCGGAAGAGGTTATATGCCTCTTTCCAAATCATATCAAAGGTTTTTCATATTTTGAAAACAATAGCTAAAACTGTTTCGCCATTTGACAAAAGTAAAAGTAGAGACACAAAAGTTAAAACAATCCAACTATTTAATATTTGACAAAAGTAAGAAAGAATCTACCCGTACAAAAATCCATTTAATTTCGATGATGATGTTTTCCTAAGCTATATCAATAATCCGAAGTATCGAAGCCTTTTTTGAATTTTTTTTTATCAGAGGAACAACGTTTTCAACTCAAAAATTATAGAGACCATAAGATTTCTCTATTCTAAATTATAGAGTGCATAAGATTTCTACCAACAAAAATAACAGAAAAAAAAAGTTTCTCGTAACTTTAAACGGAAAGACCAAAACAGATTTGAACTAATGGCAATGATAAAGAGGCCAACAAAGTTTAATCTCTTAAATATATCCGCGGTATGTTATCGAACTAATGACGATGGCACAAGGTCGATAGAGTTTAAAGCCACTGATTTCGGTCGAAGAATTACTTTGGGTGAAATATAAATATTTTAAGTTTTTTAATTTTTTTGTGCGAGCATATTAATTCATATTTTTCATAAAATTTAGAATTATATAAGTTAGTTATGAAAATTATATAATTTGGATGTTAGGAGTATTCTTGAGTGTTAAATTTCTTTATGGATTCAAAAACACAATTTAAATACTTTTAAATTTGGATTTTACCAAAAACAAATTATCAAATTCCTACTAAAACCCATTCTTAAGTTGAAAACTACTCCATTGCTTTGTGTGTGGCATCTAAGTCATTGTATAAGCCCTTTATAAGCATTGCTACATCTATTTTTTTTCCTTTGAAGCTTCTTCACTTGTAATTTTTTCTCTAAATTGAAATTTTGGAATAAATCGATACATTTCATGTCAAGTGCAGAGAACCCACTTGGACAACAAGCTAAGAGATTGGACAATTGTTTTTAGGCCAAAAAATAACCAACAATAGGTCTTGGCCCAATTACAAATTTATCAAACATACCTCTGATTTGGAACCACATGCCATCACCTGAAGGCCTTCTCAAAGCTTTGTGAGTCCGATATACTTTATAAATCACCCACCCAAAATGGAAAATTCATTAATAAAATTATCTTGATTCACACAACTGCATGTGTCTCTCCAATCGTTGTTCTTGAGCTTCTTCATAAGGTTTGGGCATTTACATTGTTGTAAATAGGAAGATGGAGCCTTGAAGGTGCTGCAGTTGAGCTTTCTCGTAAGACTTTTATTCACATGGTTGTGAATAGGAAAATGGAGCCTTGATGCACGGTTATTAAGTTGGCATTTTTAAAAGGAAAATTATCCAGATCAAATGAAGTATTTACAACGATCTAGTGTATGCTCACTAATTTGTGAATAGGAAAATGGAGCCTTGATGCACGGTTATTAAGTTGGCATTTTTAAAAGGAAAATTATCCAGATCAAATGAAGTATTTACAACGATCTAGTGTATGCTCACTAATTTTTGCTTAAGTATTCCTCCACCCAAAGGGATAGCCTCTGAGTAAGATGTTTAACGAAATTCTCACTATGCTACTTTGTTGACGGACATGTCATATGAGTTTCTTCCAACTTCATCTCAAACGCAAGGAACAAGATGATATTTAGTACTAAATGGGGAAGGTGCACTGCTCACCATTTGGTTCTAGTCTAGCCACCTACTACCCTGAAAGGATGGGCTCATCCACAAACTGACCTCAATCATGTCTGACAGTGCTAGAGGATTTTGGATTTCTAAAAATTCAACCACTATGTCTCAGATATATAGTGACTTGGGGACAATGAGTGGATGCATATCCCCAAAATATTAATCTAACTACACAATTCCTTTTGGCCCTCAAGTGAAAAATTTAGTGTGCATAGATTATGGTTGATATTTAGGTTCCACTTGGGGTGATGAACCAAGTGATATTTGGATTAAGGTGTGAGAGTGTGTGCACAAGTAGTGTGTACAACTATCAAGTGTAAATGATAAGGAAATGTAAATACTTGTATAATGATGAAAAGAGAAACAATATAATCTTAATACTAAACTAAATTACGTTTTTCTTGAAATAAATCTATGTATCTCATTGTGAATGATCACAATCAAACCATTCACAAGTCCAAGCATGCATGCAAGCAAAATAACTAATCAAGGTATGGATTTGTAAAGAAAAGAGAAAATGATCCAAAATAACAATCACTAGTTGCCTTAAACAAACACAACAATCAACAACCATAGTAGATCCAACAATCAATCTTGTTGAAAAATGCAGAAAATTATAGTTGGAAATAAACCCCAAAAAGATCGCTAAAGGAAATAAATACTATAATCTATTGATCTCTTCTTCTCCTACAACATCTAAAAGAAGAAGTAAACCACCACTCCAACAAGAAATCTCGTTGAAAACAATAAAAGCGAAAATGTAAACAAAATAAAAACAGAAAACCCAACCAAATTGGGTGAAGACGAAAGCGGAACCTGTTACAAATTGTCAAAAATATGGTTTCAGAACATATTAAGGCTTTCAAAGGAAAAGCAAGGACCTAGATTGCAGGATTTGGCTAAAAGGACGCGACCTAAACCCAAATCTACAAAAAACATTGAATATGTTGGGTTATGGATAAAAAGTATGGTTTTGACCAAGGGGCCTACTTGTTGGTTGTGGAGCCTAATCTTCTAGATCAGGAGATATTATTCAGTCATGTTTGTAACCTAGGTGTACTGTACACTCATTTCCCCTGCCTTGGGGTTTGGGGGCAGCGCCCCCGAGAAAATGGGGATTCGGGGGCAGAGCCCCCGAGAATTTTTTTTTGGGATGTGTGTTGGCAAAGAGTATTGTGGACCCATGGTATTGGGTTAAACCTATAATTTTCCCATTGTATTTCCCCTATAAAAGAAAGCATTGTAACACGACTGTGTATGGTATTGTATTGTATTGGAAGAGAGACCGTGAGAGCATGAAGAGGAAGTGCAGTGGTTTTGCTGCAGGGTGTATCCCTTCATCTTTTTGGACTGTAATAAAAGGACTAGAAATTTCTTTGTGAACGTAGCCCATCGTTTGGGTGAACCACGTTATATCTGTGTCTCTCTATAATGTTTTAAGGTGTTTTGCATCTTGTTTATTGATTTAACTGTATATCTGTTATCCCTCTATGGTCCTATTTTCTAACACTACTTATTACTTTGACAACATAAAATAGACAACAAATACAAATAGATCCAAGTAATAAAACACTTAATTTAACACAACCAAAGGGGGATTATGGATCCTTCCCTGTATGATTTCCAAAATATGTATGGTGTGAATAATCACATGTTACAGAGAAAAGTTCCTATGAATTTGGGTGGACTACAACAGACAGGATGACACTAGAAATAAACTCATTTCAAATCATGCTAAATATATAAAAGAAACTAACACTAAGGGATAAGAGGTGTACCTTATTCCAGACAGTTGAAGTAGATCCCCGTTGAGATTTCAATCAAATGTGCATCTACACATTGTCCTCAACAACAACAATATATATAAGCATGATATATGTAAAGCCCCAGACTTTAATTTAGCATGTTAAATCCTATCATATAAACAAAGCAATTACATCCATGGATAAGAATATTCATAATTAAACATGTAATAGACAAGAAATGGACATTTCTATTAAAATATAAACAGAGATAAAAATGAGAAACCGGGTCCCTCAACCACTTCAATCCTCCATACAAAGGAAAACTCACAAAGATAAAGGAAAGCTTGGGAAATAGCACTAATGGTTGCTTCAAGGACAAAGGGATGCATACTAAATCACATAAGAATGGGGCACAAACCACTATCATAACTTTGCTCTCCAAATTTTTTCTCCTCTAATGCTTCATAATAGCTCAATATATAGCCCCTCAATGGGAAATGGAGGGTCGAAATATAGCGTTACCCGGCATATGGAAGGCCAAGGATCAAGTCATTCGTTTCTTGATGGGGAAAAATCTAAATATTTTTATTTTTTGAGCATAATTCCCGATGCATATGGGTGACAGTGGTGCAAGGTGCATATACGCGGGTTGTAGACTTGTGACCCATGTATATATACAAAAATGTCTTTTAAGGGTTCCACTGGAGCAACAGGGTAATAGTGAGCAAATGGGGGTAAAAGGAGTTTACATATGGACATGGATAGGCCATCAAAGCATGACATATCAGGCTTGGAAAATCATGCTATAATAGATGCCCCCTAATGTGTGAGGTCATAGGGATACACGATGGTCGAAATATATTATAATAGTCCCAGGAGTAGAGTAATGAAGACCTAGGTGGAAAAAACTAGTCCCTCATTAGTGTAATACAATGATAGATCTCTATAGTATGACTATAGATATGAAGTATACATAGAAGTCCCAAATACATAATAGTACAATGGCCATGAATACGCATACAAAACATATGTCATGAGTGGTCATCGCCACATACAATATACAATGAAATAAGGTCTCCATACTAAATGAAGACATCAAATGGTACACTAGAGTCTGGTCATGCGAACTATAGTCTCATAGATACTAGAACGATCAAGGAGGTAGCATATATGGAATGCCAACAAGATCAGAGGTCTTCTACAAAAACCGGCGCTAGTACATGTCCCATCACGCAAATACTGGTGTTGAAGTCAAACAAGATGGATCATCATCTGATTATCGGTCATTGATGTATACCGTTAATAGACGTGAGATATCCCACTGATAATGAGAATGCGAATCAAGGTATAGAGTGCAAACAAACAAGTGTGAATAGATGTGTTGAGGTCGAACACTTGAAAGAATCCATCGATTAAGGGACATTAATGTATTCCCAAGTCTTTCAATGGAGAGAGAACCTACCACTGATGACTACAAGTCTCAAGGCACTCAATGGAATCTAGATCCATATTCCCGAATAAATGATATGAAGTTGATGGAATGGAATCTGCTGGAAGGAGGGCATTAAGGAATCCCCCATTAACCAACACGAGGTACACAAAAATGTTGGATAATTTGGAAGAACTCGTATGAGCAATATGTACACGAACCAATAACAAATGTATTGGGAATGATCGACATGTAGAGACAAGATAAATGAGGAATGATCAACTCAGACTAAAACTTCATTCAAACAAGAACATAAGGCAGATAAAGACTCATAGCTCACATAGACTAAAAGTGCATACTGGGACAACTCTATGACACAGGAGGCATCAACAGAGGATCCATAGGGACTGCAAGCATAGCTAGTCGGTGGAGAAAACCCAGAATAATGAGTACATCTCTTAAGGTCATACTAGTAACCCAACCAATGGATGAATGGACCGTGCTCTGTTCGAAGGCAACACGAAACGACAACTGCCAATAGAAAGTGATATCATATATTGTCTGGCTTTTTATGTTTTATGATTTTTTTGGTCTTTTTCATATTGAAAATTTTGAAAATAATAAAATTGCTTATAGTACAACAAGGAGGAAACGAGTGTCGCAAGCAAGAAAACTAATTCCAAGCAGTGAAACATACCTATTCTCAATGTAAGGAAGCATATGAAGGATAAGGACACTCGTGGGATGTTTCTTCTAGGTATGGGATAATCAAGCTGCAAAATATATATGAGAGGCTCTGCTTCACTAGAATTAAGACAAGATCGGGCTATATAGCTTATAAAACTGAAGAAGGGAGTTGATGTAAAGCTCAATACAAAAAGTGGACACATGAAATGCAATCACAACTTGATACAACATGAGGTTCCCTATAGGATATGGACATGATAAAGCTTAAGAAATAATATGAGGTTCTTGCTCAAATGCATGGCAAGACTACAAGGGGCTCCCAGACCTAAGGGAGGATGCTTAGCATGGGCGCCAAATGACAAAGCATAATATAACTAGGGTACCCATGGTTAGGAAATCTCTACCACTTACGTAACACCACTTCTAGTAGCAGTATAAAGGTTCCCGGCATCATAAAGTGGGTTCATACCTATGGTCAAGGTGACATAGTCATAGGATAATGTAGAATGCATGAGGAAAATGGTCCTATCCTATATGCTAGTTTAGTATTATACCTGCCCCATGCATGAATGAGTCAAAGTATCGGTGAGAGTGCACCACAAGGGGTTCCTACACAACAATATTAGGCCAATCAACTAGAAATAGTTAATAAGAAACCCAAACTATAGGAAAAGTGGGTAATTTTTTTAATAAATAGTAAAAAAATGAACTTTTACCATACAATTTGGTTTCTTACCCACAATAGTGCATTTGGAGTTAGTTGGACTTCGAGATTTCAAATGAAGATTCTGGGAGCTATAGTCCATGAAATCCACAACCATCAAGGCCAGGTAATACATAATCACATTCTCTACACACTCAATTTCTTAATTTTTATTTTTAGTGGTGAGTTTTCAAGCATGAGGCTCCTAAATATAGGAATCCTGGCCTACGTAGGTCACAGTTCATCACGACGCGTATAGGGATGGATGTACATGGAAAAAGCAAATCCTGCCCACATACATACACACCTATCATAAAAAACAGTTGCATACAGGGTCGTGGATGTCCAAATCAATGGTGAAAAATTACAAATTCTTGGTTTTTCTTGGCAGGATGGTTTTTGAATGGAGAGAATGTGAGCATGAAGACATTGCTATGGCAGTTCTTGGTCACATAAATTCTCAACAAGCCTTAAGGAGGTGTGGTTTGTATAAATTTTGGAACCTTGGGGGTTTGAGGGCACAATCAAGACTCCTTTAGATGTTCATATATTACTGGGATCCAAACATAGAGTCCTTCATGTTGGATGGTATGCCATTGATACTAGAGGTAGAGGACAACTACTTCATCATAGGATTATCCTGCCGAACCAAGGTAGTGAACCTATGAGCTCGTGGAATAGGCCGAGGACTCACTATTGAGGAATACATAGTTGTGTATTGCATTCCTAACACAGAAAAGATCAGAAATCAAGTTCTAGTGAATGCTATCCAGAGTCTCGGTATCAAAGTGATATTTCTGGTATATCAAGAATACCAGGTTTAGCATCACTTCATCAAGCGTCACGACCTCTCATGTTCTACTCAGTAGAGTGCATGAGATTTACGGTATATGATTGAAGCACGTCATTGTTGAGCACCATGAAACAACGATTGTCTGACTGCAAGGTGGGTATGATAAAGAACTTTGATTATACCAACATTCTAAGCACTTTCTTCTTTAAGAGGGTACTAAGTCTCATCCCTATATTTCATGTCCCTCTTCACAGTCTATAGGATATGGCCCAAACACGTTGGGCAGAGGTGATGCATAGGTTAGGGGGTGCTAAGAAACCCATTCCTTTCCCACCCGACTTCTTCCGCTAGTGATGACAACAGTTCATCACCATAAATGACTATCCCTATGCGGGGATGGAATTAGGTGGAGATACATACATGCCCCTAGAACTAGGGTCTGCATACAAGGATATTGGTAAGATCCCATTTTTGTCCTTTTTGAATTTTTTGTATTTTTGATATATATGGAAATCAAAACCATGTTTTTGATGGTATCAAGTACTAATATTAGGTTTATGTACGTAGATGTAGGTCCGCGATGACCAGCCGGTTTCCCTCGACATCGATGGAGGGGATGAGGTGATGAGATGATCGACGCTGATGCCAAGAGGATGCTACAAAATATACATGGAAACATTGCTTGACTAACACACAAGATACCCATGGTGCAGGTTGGGGACTTTCCCATGGCTATGTAAAGGCAAGATCATGCGATCATGACGACGCAAATTCCCAAGAGGGAAGAGCAAAGAGATCCTCCTCTTTCGTCTACAAAGAGGAAGGACCAGGGTCCACAATAGGATCAATCGTGTCTTGATATGTAGTCTCTGCTACAAACAACAATATTCTCATCCTAGTAGGTCTAACATCTTCATTCGAAGTACTCAAAGAAGGAAGAGTCCAAGGGCCATCCAAATACATAGTGTGAAATGGGACTGAACTCAAAGGTGATAAATCACTACCAAGAGTAGAGCTAATAGCTAGAATTGGTGTCGAAATATTAAAAGTTCCCATTAATGACAGATACATTCTAACACAAAAATTCTTAGTTGTCGGTTGAGAATTATCAGTGGTTGGGATGGTATTTCCCGACGATGCATATGAATTAGAATTATCAAACAATAACTGATTGATCGTCACAATTAGATCCTCAAAAGGAAGCATACTACTCGAAATATGAATGATACAATCACTTTCATAGCATAAATCTAGTTACATCACTGTAAAATATTATAGTCGAGGGGCGCATCAACCACCTCAACCTCAAACGACAGAATATTCCCCCTAACTTGGACTTGAAGGGAGGAAATAATTCCATTCGATTGAAATGAACATCCATCAAACGTGGTCATCATAGTCATAGATTGCGATGAAATGGGTGAGCCAAGGCCTTTCCAACAAGACAGAGACATCACATAGGTTACATCGCCTTCATCAATCACAGTGCGTTTAATGGTGTTATTTAGACACTCCACATGGACTTGGAAATACACATGGTAAGGAAAGCGAGGTTGTACCTTGTGAGTTTCAAATCTAAATATCGTGGAAGCATTATGATCAAATACTCCAAGAGTATACAACAAGGATCTCCTCTACGAAGGACAAGTCTGAAGAACTTCAAGAGCTGACATCACACAGGGAATTTGGCCCAAATCCTCGACAATGGAATAATGTTGGGTGGCTTGGGAATTAGGATTGTGCCTAGAACCCTTTAGGAATCCATTAGGTATACGAGGTATAGCTTCAAGTTTATTAATCTACAAAGGAATATCAGGAGGTGTAGGCTCTTTACTCGTGTTGGGTTGTGACAAAACATAATATTTTGAGCGAGTTGTAACATTATAAGATGACATTATGTTGATGCAACCATGAAAAAATTCTGTGAAAGGTGGGTTTTGACACCCACCAGAACTACTTCTGGTGTCCACGATCCTTGAAGCCATATTTTGATTATGAGGAAAATGATCAGTTACCAAAGTTGGGCTCCGTGCAATATAATTCGAGGCATCTTCAATATGAGTGCACAAGTATCTGATATGATATCCCCTAAAAATTTTGCAAGGGAATTTAACCCTCCTCTTAGGTTTGTTGTCCCCTCTAGATTTATCCACATTCTTGCAGTTATTTTGATTCTCCTTCCTATTCCCACCTTGTTTATTATTTCTTCTCTTTATTTTACTAGGCTTCTAGGTTGTTGGTTTCCCTTTTGGTCCGACAAATGCACTGAAAGAAAATCCATTGATTAGGTGGAAGTGGACGAGGTTCTAGTCTGTCTGGTCATAGATTGGTTAATAGAAAAATTTCTCATTTGATGTGTAACCCAGTCTACAACCATGGTACTTGTGGATCCAACAATACCATTGACATGTGTCCCAAGTTTAAAATTACAATCAAAGTTCGACCATGGTGCATCAGGGATAATCTCATATAAAATACCAGTTTGAGCATAGATCAAATCCAATTGCTGAGCACTAAAGATAACTTGCTCGTCATTAGTCACTTTGGATGTTGAAACATCCTTCGCGATGTAGGGTAATAAACATTTGAGGAACCATTCCAATAAAAAAATGGGTGAATTTTTTTCCTTAATCAACCTCTTTTGTTTTTGCCACTCTTGAATATGATCAGAGATATGCATGGCTTTATCTTGTCGAAATGTCGAAAAGAGTTCCATGCCAGCATCGTAATGTACCATCAACTGGAAGTGGTTGAGAAAGGTTAAGTGTAGATCATTAAATGTTCGATATGTTCCCCCAAGATACTCTATATACCATTTCATTGTAGTACCCATGAGGGTGCATTGAAAAAGTCGTAAACGAACATAGTCATGGTTCAAGGAATTCAAAGAGCACCATAGGTGGAAAGTAGTCACATGCTCTCTAGGTTCCTCACCATTCTTACCTTTGAACTTCAGGATGTCTGAAGAAATCTTGGTGGGAATAACTAGCCACACTGGATCATGAGATACTAGATCATGATCAACTTCGAAAGGTCAGGGAAATTTAAAGTAGCCAAAAAGGGGAGCCAAGCGTTTTACTTTAGGGTGTGAGATGTGTGCATAAGTATGTGTAATGTATAAAACCCATCGATCTCATGGATGGGACGCAAATGCATATAAATAAGAGTAAATAAAAACAAATATCATACAAAATAACTAATTCTTCCAGAAAAAAAAATGTACACAAGTAAATGAGTGCATAAGGAACTGATCAGGTTGTAGGAAACACATGGGGGGTGGGGGGGGGTCTCGAATACCAAGCCACACTAAAGGGGCTCACATACAAGGAGAATAGGACCAGAAAAAAAACTACAGGGTTTTACTGTATCAAATCTAGAAAGAAATAGGTCAGGAAAAAAACAAAGACATGGGGTCTGGAAAAAGGGTCTTAAACACCGACAAGGACTGACTAATTGCAGGTCGCACCTGTCGATAGAACATCTGCGATCAACGTCACATAGAACTATAAAATAGTCGCGATTAGGGAATAAAATCATCATAATGGCTTAGGTCACACAAAACAAGGTTTTATGCACAATAGGTTGCAAAAAATTGGGTCACAGTAGCAACCAGGGTCACTCTGGGAGACTGGACAAGTGCGATCTTGAGTTTTTGGGTAGGTATCATTTATTGAAGAAGAAGGTGTGACCTAGTTCGAATTTATCGGGAAAAAAGGTGCGACCTGGTCGCAACTTTCTACCAGATAAGTGTGATCCTACCCTAAGAAAAGTTAAAAAAAAAAAAGATCGTCAGCTTGGTCCGAGGGGCAGGCACTGAGGCAATACTGGTTCGGATCTACAACAAGGGGGTCATATCTGTGATGATTGAAGGTAAACNAAAAAAAAAGATCGTCAGCTTGGTCCGAGGGGCAGGCACTGAGGCAATACTGGTTCGGATCTACAACAAGGGGGTCATATCTGTGATGATTGAAGGTAAACAAGTATAAGAAACCAGTAGAAACACCTACAAAAACAAAGATCCAAAGGGATCTCCCTAGTGGAATTGTCAAAACTGTAGTGGGGATTTTTCTCCTACTACGTGCAAAAGCACCTACCCTAGATCAACCATATCATAGGTTAGAGTTCATGGTGTGAAGGATATATCAACTTAATCTTGAAATAACAAATAACAATATATTTTTGATGTTTATATATTTTATCTAACTAATAAAAATTAACAACATGCATAACTTTTTGTAATGTGGGCCAATGCAGTGGTTTGAGGAAATGGCCCACCGGCTCCATGGTCTGATTCTCTAGTCATTTCCACCAATGGTTGTCAAAACAGGGGGAATGGATCCAAGTTGGTATGGAGCAAGCTCAACATACACCATGTGAATGATATGGAAAAATATGGGAATAATAGTGAAAGGTGAAAAGTTGACGAAAAGTTCAAAAGTGTTTTTGGGGAGTCCTTCACAATGTATTTATAGGATGATCCAAGGTTTTTTGATCCATGGTATTTTATTGTGCATGGTATTTGTCCATTTTTTTTGACCCACTCTCATTTTAGGTTTTTTGTTTCTTTTTGGAGAGAGTAGGGATAAGTCACAATAGATGCTCAACTTCCCTTCATTTATGGGGAAGGAATAATAATGTTTTGGACCATATTTGGTGGAATTATAGTTGTGAAGGTAAAAATAGAGGAAATGATGGTGTAATGATGATGTATAATTATGGTTTGGACCATGGAGAGATAGGCGAACAATTTTTTTTGTTAACACTCCATGCCAATATTTCCAAGTTTTTTAAGGGCTTGTTTAGTCGATGATCTAATATTTCAGCCAAATACTCCCACACTTTTGGTGAATCATTTAGCCTTACTATGACCCAAGTCCCCTCTATTAGTATATGAAATAATATTGAAGGAATATTTTGTGCAAGGATGAAGATTTCAAATTAGAGTCCTTGTTTGAGCTCTGGGAAGAACAAAACTATTTTCCTTTGAATAGCTCAAGTCCCTACTCCTATGTTGCCACAATTTATAACCAATAACATCTTGTGATGATTAATTTATTTCAACGAAACAACAATATATGTTGGTGAAATGACTTCAAATTGTATTACGCAAGGAATACAAAAAGTGTAAGGAATTCTTTGTTGCAAGTATGAAACAAATCAGATTACATTCTGAATATTTAAAATCAACACTTACTTGTACAATATATTTGATAATAACAAATAAAATTGCTTATATGAAAGAACTTATGAAGGATCCCATTCTATATAGGAGATATAAAAAGTTTCCTGTAAAAATACTCTTCTTTAATGTGGTTGAAGAGGGGAATAATACACACCCCCATCATGGGTTCTAATTAGAGGAAATCACAAAGAATGAGCTCATTGTAGCTTGTTAACATGCATGAATTGAAAGGGAAAAGTGGACTTCCCCACCACTTTATCAATCATCACCCTAAATGCACTATGATTGCTCTCATTTTTTGTCGGTACCTTTCACAAGCTATCACTGAGATTAAGGTACTCTCCCTTATAGATTTCATCAAGGTTGATTTCATGGCCACCTGTACCAATCTATTTTATGATATGAATGAAACATGCTTAAGAAGAATCCTTCACTATAAGAAACGATATGGAATTATTTTTGTTGGAAGCTGCATAAACTGGTGATATTGTTGAAACTTCTCTCTTTCTAGAATTTTGGTGGTTGTTCTAACACATATCTGTCATAGTTATAATCCTCCTACAATGGTGCACAAAAAAACCACTAAGCCCAGAACCATTAACATCCAAGGCGTACTCATATGTCGTAGGAAGCTCAGGATATGGAGAGAGAAAGAAGTTTCTATGAATAGAGGGTTATCTAGCATTCTAAATATGGGGTAGTGTGCACCTATGCTTCCTACATGCCCTACCTATGGCGGGACTACCAACCAATAAAAGGAAATAAACAAGAAACATAGCACCCTATATCAGACGCAGGGGCAAGTACTCAGTACCTACACTCTAGAATGTTGTTAGAGAATGGGGGGATATCATGGAGGAAATGGGATCCTCCTCAACAATGAAAAACCTGCCACAAAAGAACCTGCAATTATACTAGAGTATGAAGCCTCTTCTTTGCATGGATTTTTATTAGTGTATGTATGGGGCTGAGCAAGGAGAACAACTGGGGAAACTGAAGTCACTATGATTAGAACATGGCATTTAGCACTTGGAAAAGAATCAGGTTCAATTTGGGGAGAACATGAATCACAAGATTGATGCTTTGATCAAAGATATCTAGGGAAAATACAACAAAATTCTAGACCAGTGGTTCAGCCCCTGATGTAAGAGATGACACCTAGTGGAAACTGAAGTCACTATGATTAGAACATGGCATTTAGCACTTGGAAAAGAATCAGGTTCAATTTGGGGAGAACATGAATCATAAGATTGATGCTTTGATCAAAGATATCTAGGGAAAATACAACAAAATTCTAGACCAGTGGTTCAGCCCCTGATGTAAGAGATGACACCTAGGACAACTTCGACAATAGATTTAGCAACTTGCGAGGTAAAATGAGAATCCCGTGGATCTATAAGGAAGGTGATCACTTCAGTGGATGATGAATAGAGTTAGCTTCTTTTGTTGTATTTTGTTAAAATGATCTTTCAACCCATCTCATGAATGCTTGCACTACATCATTTTTTTATTATGGAGGTCATAACCCCCTGCCTATGGGAGATCATGAATACATATTTGGACCTTAGAATAACATGATAAGGCCCTTAGTTATCTCTATATATTCCCAGTTGTTTGATCCTTTTTTCTCCCATGCTTGAGCTTCCAAACTCACAAGCTATAACTTGGTATGGATCTGCAATGTACATTTTTTGTTTATTTTCTTTAATGTAGTATTATACCAAACCTTACAAAAAAAAGTAGAGAAGTATAATACACATGAATATTCATATTTATCACTCCTTGTCTGCAGCTGATCTATCCGAATTTTTGTCCTAATGATGGTTCCTAATTCGGAATCGAAACGTCGACTTTCAAAATGACCACTGTGGATTCTTCAGAAAACCGTATTATTAATATTCATATTACTAAATTAATTAACAATTATAAAATGTTTCTTATAAAATGTGCATACAGACACTAAAATGGTAGTCTCACCTCTCAAACACAAATCCTTTCCTGGAAAAGATACCATTCAAACCAAAATTTCTTCTTTCTCAATATCCAACACACAATTTTTTCACTTCAAGTCTAGTCGAAAGCCTATTTACAATGCGATGGGCCATCTTTGAAGATACCCAATTTATAGGTTCTACTTCCTCTTCAAGTTTTCTTTATGCCTGCAGCACAATGTCAGAAAATGAACCAATGAAATTGAATTATTATATTGTTTAATCCTATTTTCAAGCTTGAGTCATAAATGAAGAGGATATGCACAACTTAAACGCTCAAGGAATAAAATTTAGCTATGCTAGAAGAAAGGGAAATGTCACAAACAAACTTTCGGAAACTAACTATTTCAAGCAATCATGCAATAAAAATATGACAGTATTTGATCTTTAATACTTTTTCTAAAATTAAGAAATATATAGATGTAGGGTTAGAATTCGACTTGTAGAAGAATGATATCCAATAGATAATTGTGTAGACTAATACCAATAAAAATTTATATGTATGACAAACAGTTTTTATTTTAAGCTGGAAAAAATCAGGGATAAAATGTATATTTATGCTTATTAAGCACCCACGTTTTTACTGTGGTTTGGGAAGTCTACAAGTTTCAATCATGACATCCTAGCCACTAATTATTTCACTTTTAGTGGTCCTAGTGACCCAGGGAACTCTCCAAATCACATTCCCTAAAAGGAGCCAACAAATCTTCTCAAAGGGGGAAAGTGGACAGTAAATCTCCACTCCCCATTTCCATGCCCTTGGAGAGGGATTCCAATAAACAACACAGAAAATCAACACAATTGGAATTAACACTATAAAATTCTCAAATCTCATTGGAATCAAACATGTAGACTAGTTTTAATAAAAGCATTAGGAATATGGATACATGCAAGTAACTTATGGTTAAATGACTAATATTACAAATAGAGATCTTTATCCGGTATCTAGAGTAAAAAATTAAATACATTCATGATGAATCTTGATGCAATTTACAAGGTCTAATTCCATGAAGGGAAGGAAATATATTTGTCATGGTAGTCTCATTGCGTGTTGCATTACTAGGTAATGGTTATTCATTAAACAATTTAAACAAGGGCTGGGGATTAGATTTTGGACTAGAACATACAAACATAACTAATCTATAAAAACAATCACCATTTAAGAATATGTTGTTACTATGTTGAGCAGATAGGGGTAATTCTATGCAAAAATCAGCTTCAAAGCTTCCAAATATATTCCTTTCCTACATTCACATCATGATATATTCATCTTCGATAAAATGTTTTTCCTAAATATATTTTTAATTAAAATATTAGTAATAAATATTTAGGGAGATAACTTGTGTTTAACTAACTAATTGTGGTAATATTTACAAACATACATCTTTCAGGTTTCTTTGACACCCGGAATCGAAAAAATAAATACTCACGAGGACTCAATGCAATTTACAAGGTCTAATCCCGCATAGGACATAAAACATATTTGTTACAAGAGTCTCATTGTGTTTTTCTTTAAGTTTATTAACATTGCATTTTGTTTACTAGGGAATAAATATTGTTTGAACACATTAAACAAGGTCTATGGTTTAAATTTTGAACTAGAACATGCAAACATAACTAGTCTATAGAAAAACCAGCATTCAAGATTATGGGATGTCTATTTTCTACATATAGGGATAATTCTTTGGATAATAGAATATTTTATAAGATCCCTAAAGCTTGGGTAAAGGCTATGAATAAGGCCTAGAAATTTGTACCCAATACACAAGTTATTGTTTCTTCTTCTTCTTATACCTATTAAAACTTAGTACTGAGTCTTGGCAATATGAAAAAGAATTTCTTGAATTTATGGTGCATCCTCTTGTTGACTATTTATTTTGTTGGTTGCATCAATTTGGAAAACATGATATAGCCTAGCTTCTAGGATTTGAGAGGCATAGGAGCCATTTGGATGGCATGTGGTTAGAATTTGGAATCTAACCAAGGGATTCTTCATTTTTTAATTTAGGGACTACAAGTTGTGTCTATCATGTAGCAAGGTCCATGGATATATAAAAATACTATTGAAGTATTCTTTGTGGAATGAAGGCCTCTCTCTTGAGGTTTGTTTAGATCTTCACAATCTAATTTCTCATTTGGGTCGATTTCCCTTGCCTACTTGTCCAATATTGGTGTTTCTAATGTAATACTATGTTAATGAATCCCTTCATTGTACACATGTGAACGTGTAATATTGTATGTATTTGGTATTTTTGCACAGGTGTCTACCCAGGTTCTAAGAATATATAATGTGTCCTCTAATATGGTACATGTCTTGTAAAGGTTCCTAGTAGGAGCTAAAGGACAAGACCCTAATAGAGAATGTAGACTCGTGATTTTTATGTTATTTCTTAAGATAGCATGGCCCATTGTATTAAGCACAAAACTCATATAATATAAAGTTGTGCAAATGGGGGTGCATATGGGGGTTGACGTGCTATGGGAAAAGGGAGCAATAATATGGTATATGTCTTGTAAAGGTTCCTAGTAGGAGCTAAAATAAAAATCCTTGTTAGAGAATGTAGACATATATTTTTTCCATAACTACCTAAGATAACATGGCGCATTGTATTAAACATAAAAAGCATATAGTATACTTATGTGCATATGGTGGATGTCTGCTTATGAGCAATAACAAGATTGTTAACCAACAAGAGATGAAAGGGGAGCATGAGAGAAAATATGCTTTTTCTTTTACTTTGCCATTTTTCCTTATGTCAATATTAGAACTCCTCACTAAAACCAAGGAAAGTTGTCCTTATCTAAGGATTCATAAGCTGGTAGATAGGACACATTTTCATTTTCACATCATTCTTCTCTTCTTTTGGAAAGTTTTTTCTCTCCTGATACCATGTTGATATCCATGCTTGATAATTATCATGGATGAAAATGTTACCACTAGAATCCAAATATTGTACTGTCGTGAGCTAAGTTGTGAGGGGTATTGCTACTATGGAGCAACATGTGTTGGGTATTTATTGTAAAATCCAATGGATGCTTGGATATGTTAGTGGTTAACCTATTCACAGTATTATATAGGTGGCACTACCAAATCCAAATATTCTTGAAGGATAACAATGACTAGAATATGAACCTAGAAAGTTGAGGAATTCTTAAGGAAACATATGCACTAGAGTCACTAGACTCAGAATCAACAAAAACATGACAAGGAAAAATAGAGAAAAGTTTGAATTGGATCAGGAATAAATCAGGAAAAACTCAGCAAGTACAAAATAATTAATATATACATGCATTTTGTATTAAAAATCGCATTTTCATTGATATTCAATAAATCAATGTCCATAAAATGCACAATATCAATCAATGTCCAAAATTTCATGGATCAATAGGTATCTCATATATGATAGAAGTACAAAAAGGATCCAAACCAAGAGCTAGAATCAGCTTCTTATAAATTTCAACTAAATTCCAAATGCCAAATAGTAAAAGAATTGAGAAGCAATTTATCCCATGTCTTGGGCCACTTGACCCACGAGGTTCACCAATTCCTCAAGGTAAGAAAGAGGTTACTTGTCCTCGTGTAGCTTTTTGTCACTTGCAATCAACCGATAGAGACAAATTTCACTAAAACATGTTGAAAAAATAATTGAAATCCCACTGAAAAGGGGTTAAAATCCATCTTGGGGGATCATACAAGTCAAAACACAAGTCAAAATTGGGACTCATAAGTAAAACTTTCATTTACCAAATCAAACCCAGTTAGTGGTGAGTTAACTCATCATCCTAGTAAAAAAAATCATCTTCTAGTCAATCTGATCAAAACTCATAATCCAGAGGTTTAAATTGTGATTCATGTGACTACTGTACACATATGGATTTGCCTAAACCATGTCATAGTAATCAATGAAAAATGTTTACAATGTACATTCTCTTTATAATCAATGATATGATTTGGTTTGAATGATTGTTTCTTTGGCTAACTCACTATGGTTCATTCTATGGATATTTTTCCTAGCTTATAGGAGATGCTTTGACACTCCTTCAAAATATCACTACTAAATTTTACTTGAGATCTGTTGTGAGTCTTGTGACCTATTTTTGGTCATTCATGGACATTAACAAAATTATCTTATCTCAAAATATTTCTCTCGAGTCATGAATCTATTGAAGCATATAAACAACCAACTCAAAGGAAGAAAGAAATATCTAGTTCATTCATTGATTCAATTCTACTTTTAGTTTAAAGTATTGAAGCTAAGAAGAGGCTCTTCCTCAATGTACTATTTTGTGGCTTAGTTATATTTCTCATGGTGCATAGTAGTCTTCTTTCTCTTGCTCTTGTATCTTACAGTCTTTGAAAGATTGTGTTTTTTTGTGTGGTGTTTCAATATTTAAAGGCGAGCCAATATATTGGGATTTCTATCATATTGAGACATCTATTGATAGAATAAAAAACCCTATATTAGTCATGCAAATTGACGATTAATCCAATAGAAAAGAATCACATCAACATGAAAGAAGATGAAATATAGCCAAGAATCATCTTAGATCTTTGTTTCCATTTTTACCACCTTTAAACAATGTTGTTGCATGGTCAAGTGATACTTATTTCCTTGAATACATCTCCCAAACAAGAAACATCTCAAAACTTTCGAGGGTACAATAGGAAACACTTTGTTGATGTTTCAAGGAAGCAAGAAACACAACTGTCTAGGACATATTTTTGAGATGTTTTTCATTTTTTAGGCATTTCATAAAAAAGTTGGTTAGCCTTAAAAAAATATTGAAGATGAAAATTATAGAAACTAATCTATGGTAAAGCTAGGGTTTTGAATGCAATTATTTTAGAAAATCTCATAAGGACACAGTTATTCCTCACCATTCTTTCTCAACTAAGTTTGGGAGTGTCTATGGTAGTTCAATAGTGAGTTTGCAACAAATTTAGATGTTGCAAGCAAGGTTTTGAGTGCGGAAAAAACAAACTATTATTTTGGAGTTGATTTTTAGCTCAAACCCAATGTTGTTATGAGCAAGAGCATGAAGCACCAAATTTCCAAAAGACTTTGTGAGGAAAGGGTTCTATGATCATTTTTGTATAGCATATATTTTATGCATATATAGTATAAAAAAGCATACAAAATGGTGTATTAACTACAAAAACATAAGTTTTTGTAAGCATCAACCATTTATTACACAAATAACATAAAAAAAGATAGCAATTATAGCATTTTCATCACATGATCAACCATAACATCAAACTTCAAATTTCATGTGTCAACCAATAGAATTTGTAATCAACAAACGATAATAGATAACATCAACCATGACTTGAACATAAGAAATAATGAAGAGTCAGGACTAATCATTATAAGTTCCAGAATATATATTAAAAATAAAAAAGACAAATAATTCTACCATCTATCATGATTTCCTCTTTCAAAAGAAAATTTATTAGTTATAAGGGATTCAAAATCAATGATCAAGCCAATAAAAGGAAGATAAAAGGAAGATCAAGGACAAAATGATGAGAAATAGAGATATTATTAATGATTGTAGTGACCCCGTTCAAAAGAATGAAGATGTTTAGCAACTAGTTTTTCACTTGCATAAGAAGGTTTAATATATCAACTGAATCCTAATTTTGATTCTAACGTTAAAGCTACACGAGATCAATTAAGAATGAATCTAAAGCGGTACTTCATAGAAATGATTGATTACAGAGACTTGAGTAAGGCCATTGAATATGGTGTGTATAGTGTTGGTAGATTTATTATTTTTCTAATCCTTACGAGGTCCATGGAGGATACCACTTCATTTAGGTATTATTATCCCAATGATTATTTGTCGTGGAAATTATGTATGTTTTTTTAATTGGTTATTATTACATTGGTGTCAAGGAAATATACTAAACATCCTACAAGAATGGAAATAAAACGAATCTATAGATTAATTATTTTATAGAGGTTTACCTAATTAAGGTGAAGAATACACCCATTCCCTATAGTTTTGAGATTTATTATGTGGATGGAAGGAGGGAGGTTTTACAGTGAGTCAGGGTTGTTGGTTAGGTCTGACTGTAGTAGGTTGTTGTCAGAGGTAAGTTTAGAGGACTAGTCTCTTATGGTAAAGGAGGGTTACATTGGCATGAGGGAAGTGTTTCCCCCCTAGTCTTAAATAAGGAGAAAGGCATTGATTTAGGGCTAGGTCCTGAAGTCCAACCAGGAAAGGGAGGGGAAGGGGTGAGTGGGGTCATCGAGTTAACGAGAAGGGGGAGGAAATAAGAAACCATGGTAGTGTGCGTTGAAAGCTTAGACATTGCCCAAACTGCAAATTCTTTCAGATAGAGTCTGAGGGGATATTCAACACATGAAATATCATGCCCTCATTGGTAAATTCATTGGGTTTTGCCGGCAAAGAATGCTCTGGTCTGGTGGATAAGTACAACTTGGAAAACACAAGGTCATTACGACCTTCAAATTGGAGCTGAAGGTTTTTTCACGCTAATCTTTTTCAATGAGGCACATTGAAATTGAATATTTGATAATGGAACATACTTTTTTCATTATGTAGGGTTATACTTATGCCCTTAGAAAGAGCGTTTTAACCCTGATAAAGAAAAATTTAAAATAACCCCAATTTGGATTTGATTATACTCCTTGCCTTCTAAATACTGGAAGGAGGAAATTCTCACTGACATAGGTAACACCTTGGGGTGTTTTGTAAAGGTATTAGAGAAAACTAAAACAATGAGACATACCTCGTATGCTAGGATATGTCTTTATATGGATATTTCTCAAGACCTGCTGGAAGGGATCAAAATAACTTGAGAATATGAGGAATGGTTCCAAGCGATTGACTATGAGCAGATCCCTTTTCATTGTAGACATTTCCATGAGCACGGGAATATTTCCCGCCATTTACCTCTCAACAAAAATCCTAGGGACACTCCTAATCATGGAGGGAAAGAATCAGAAGGGTTTACCAAAGTAACAAATAAGAAACACCCATCCAAGAAAGTTGACGGGCCCGGGATTCATAAAAAATTCCATACGCATAATCATTTTGAAATCCTGCAATTGAAAACAGAGGAAGAAGAAGTGGGGAAAGGTCATAATATAGAAATACAGGAAAAGTAGCTAACCATTAACCTGGAGAAAGTAACCCATGATGCTGAACAAGTTGTGGTGATGGAGGAAGTCTCCACTGCCGGGGAGAAAGGGGAGGCGATGGAATTGGGAGAACTCAACCTGGTGGGTTTGGAGGTGGCTTGTCTAGAAAAAGTCTCTGATTCTATTATACCACAATAGGTCTTCCTTTTAGAAAAATATATCATCAAGACAAAAGGTGTGAAATACCTAGGCATAGTATCTGAAACCCATAAGGAGAATGAAGGGAAAAAATAAAGGAAAGGGGGAGAAATGAGGAAGACACAGTAATATTCAAAGAATCCAAGTAGTTAACACAAAGATGGTATATCCTCAGGACAATACCATAATATAGATGCATTGCTCTCCTTCTCCCTCAAATAGTTATAATATGCAGATACCATCTTGGAATATTCAATGCTATAATAGCCTTATGAAGATACGACTTTTGAGAAGAAAATTGAGATCGAAAAGCCAACCGTTGTACTACTTCAAGAAACTAAATGCTTTGAAGCAGAGCTCAAAATCATAGGAAAGAAAGTATGGAAAATTTGTGAGGTATTAACAAGTGATTCTAAGGGCATAACTGGGGGGATATGTATTCTCTGGAATCCCATGGAGGTCTGCCTCTCAGGATTTATCGCCACTCATTTTACTCTTTCGGCCTTTTTTCAGGTGACATGTACAATAACTCGGGGATTTCTATCCAATGTATATGGTCACCCTCAATAGTCAATAAAACAAATCCTTCCTTGAGTCACTATCTAATCTAAAGATGGTGGCAGACCCCTATCCTTGTTTTCTAGGAGGGGACTTCAATTTGATTCGCAGGCTGGAAGAGAAAAAAGGGGGTATCCGACAATTAAACCCATGTAGTGAACAGTTCAATTAATTGATAGAGTGCCTTGATTTGGTCGACGTTGGAACTTTCAATAGCACCTTTACATGGAATAAAAAGAGGGAATGGGACAAAAGTATTGCTTGTAGGTTAGACCGATTTTTGGTTTCAGAGTTGGTAATGAGGGGGGGGGGATTTTCAGCTGTGGTACTTCCCTCAGTAGTCTGTGACCACTGGTCTATCAACTTGTAATGGAAAAGAATAGGGGTGAACCTTCAAAGATCCTTCATTTTTGAGCAATTTTGGATCCTCCATCTGAAATTCCTGGATAAACTCCAACAATGGTGGTAGGAAGTGACTCCCATAATGGGAACACTCATGTACCAATTTCAACAGAAGCTTAAATCCCTAAAAGGAAAAATTAAGCATTGGAATTTGGAAACCTTTGGGAACATTTTCCAAGAGAAGAAACAAATGGATTAAAAGATGAAAGATGTTCAACAGGCTACCATGACCCAGGGTCTTTCCAAGGAGATGAGGGCACAAGAACAACATATTCTAAAATAACTTAACCTCAAGGAACAACAGGAAGAGATTATTTGGAAGAAGAAATAAAAACATCGGTGGTTAAAGGAAGGGGAGCGCAATACGAAATTATTCCACAAAGAAACCATTCAAAATTGACAAGGGAATAGGATGGTGTGGCTTAAGAGAGAAAATGATACCTATGTGGAAACACAAATAGAACTAGAGCAAACCTTGAATGAGTGATATGCCGACCTCCTGGAGGAACCAGATATCAACCGTCAGGAGTGACACGAACATGTGCTGAACCATATCCCTAAGGTGATTATGGATGACCACAACATTATGCTAATGAAACCAATCAACATGATGAATTGGAGATAACAGTTAAGCAAGTGGCAGTGGATAAATCCCTAGGACCGAACGGGTTTACTACGAATTTCTTCCACTCCTGTTGGAAATGGCAGAAAGGTTATGTTTTGAAGTTGGTTGAGGACTCAAGGAGAATGGGAAGAATTATGAAATCCTTCAATGCTACATTCCTTACACTAATTCCAAAAGAAACAAGTACGAATGATTCTGGTGAATTCAGGCTGATCACCCTCTATAATATCATCTACAAAATAATTACCAAGGTAATAAAAAATTGACTGCGACCCCTATTACCATACTAATCTCCCTAGAGAAAGCGAGATTTGTAGAAGGATGAAAAATTATTGATGGCATAATACTGGTACATGAAACGATTCATTCCCTAAAGGCTGACAAGATTCTAGGTATGCTACTCAAACTGGATTTATCTAAAGCTTATGATAAACTCAATTGGACCTTCTTAGCTGCAATTCTAACGACCTTTGGATTTTCTAAGAAATGGATCGATTGGGTAATGAACCTAGTCTCTTCAGCCTTCTTCTCGATCTTGGTTAATGGAACTCCGTCTCATCCATTCTCGACATCAAGGGAGATTCGAAAGGGGGACCCATTATTTCCTTTCCTATTTATCATTGTTACGGAAGGACTTGGAAGAATGCTAAAAGCTATGCAGAGAACCAACCAAATTTGGGGGCTTAACCTCACTGATGGGATGAACCCTCAAACCCATAAACATTTTTTTGATGATAACATGTTAATGGGCCCATATTCATTCCAAGAATCCAAAGGTATCAAGAAAGGATTAGATATCTTTCTAGAGGCCAGTGGACTGGAGATCAGCAAAGAAAAATCCGAGGTCTATTTTTTTAATACTCCAAAAGTCACTCGTAGAAATATTCTCCACATTCTGGAATTCAAGGAAAGTCACCTCCCATCAAAATATCTCGTTGCTCCTTTGGTTGAATCATCTATTCTCCAAATCTCATGGAAATATATTCTAGACAAAATTAATAGAAAGCTCGAGAAATGGGCATTCAAAGCTCTTAATTTCCCAAGTCGTCTCATTCTGGTAAAGTGACTATTGCAATCCATGCCCCTCTATCTCTTTTTTGTTTTGGCTTCATCAAAATCGATCCTCAAGCAAATATGAAACATACAGAGGAACTTTATGTGGAGAGGGGATCAAGGGAACTAGAAATGGGCCTTGGTGGAATGTGATACATTATGTATACCAAAGGAAGTAGGGGGTTTGGGTATGTGTGAACTGGTAAGCGTCAACAGGGGTATGGGGGGGAAACAAATTGGCGGTGGAGGATCTCCCATACCGGGAAGCTTGTGAAGTGTTATGGAACCACAAGTATGCCCCACATTGGCCTAAGCAAAATCTCATCAGGTTCATGAATGGCATTCCAGGCTCTCATATTTGGAAAGTGGTGTAAATTAACAAAGGCTCAATTCAAAGGAACAGTTTCTAGGAGGTACGAGATGGCGAGTTAGAATCCTTCCTGAGGGATGCATGGAAACAATTACCCCTCCCAGTTGACAGATAATATATACAAGAATTTGTTATAGCATATTTCACCACTCTAGGTGATTCACACTTTGTATGGCCTTCCCCTGTCTCGCTGCAGACTCTTTAGACCCCATGGACCATATTTTATCCTTTGATGTTTCCTGGATCATCCCTAAAACTATATAAAAAATGATATATGTGGCCTTTTACCTGATAACCACGTACATATGCGGGTTTGACCCCTATAACCACGTACATCGAGATGTGTGCATAGTCCAAATCCTTTTGGAGTTTTCCTTGACATGGATCTGACTCATTCGACTCCTGGCCTTCCATATGCCTTGAGATCACTCGGATTCGACCCTTCATTATCCCTTTTGAAGCTATATAAGGAACCCCTTGGTACATTGAAGGCATATAGAGAGATTGAAAGCAACAAAACTATAGTCCATTGTTGCTGAAATTTATGCTTGATTCTGCATCCCTTTGTCCCTTTGGAGCACCATTGTGTTCTTCCCAAGCTTGCCTTTTGCTAGTGAGCTTGCTATTGTGAGATGGAGGATTGAGGTGGTGGAGGCCCAAGTGGGGGATTTAGTTTCTCCGGTTCGCAGACGTGCCGTTGGAGGTTGTATCTATCTTGTAATCTCTGATTTATATTAATAAGAACTATCTTTTCCTGTCCAATGATGTGTATTTGATTGAATATTGTATCCATTGGAATATGTCAAATGCTTTTACATTATTGATTATATATGCTAGAATAGATCTAACACCATGATATAGTATGCTTGTATTGTTTACTTGTTGTTGAGGAAGTATTATATCAATTCAAGCTGAAGATTGGAAAGCTCAACGGGGATCTACTTCAACCATTTGGAGTAAGGTACGAGGTCTGATCCTTTAGTGTTAGACATTTTATTTCTATTGCATATTGGGAAAGATTGATTTTTGGAGTTAAAGCTGTCTGTTGTGGTACCCCAAGCCATAGGAATTTCTCTCCGTAACAGAATTGGCGACTCCGCTGGGGAGTTCCTAGTAGTTGTCCTTTGGGGGCGATTTTCTCAGCATTCAATGTATTTGAATTGCTCTCTCTCTCTTGTTTATGTGTCAGGTCTGGGGGCATGTATGCCTGGTAGAGTCTGATTGGAGTGAAGTTTGTGTCAGCCTGTTTGTTTGCCTTGTTTTTATGCACCTTTTCTTCCTGTACGTGGGTTTTTGATTTACAGTCGCGTATACACACGGTTTCCTTTGTGATTTCTGCGTATACACGTGGGTTTACTGCGAACAGTCACGTATACACTGGTTTTTTCCCTTTTTGTGGAAGTTAATGGGTTGCTGGTTGAATGCTGTTAGTTGCTGAGTCTCCTTTGGCACTGCCTGAGTCTGTTTTGACCTCTGGTTCTGACTGGAACCGTTTTTTTTTTTAGCATAATTTTTTTTTTTAGGTAAGTTCTTGTCATGGCATTTTCGATTTTTTGTTTGAGATTATTGCATTAGAGTTCTTTTACCTTAGTGCTTTGCTTGGATGCTGTCTATGTGTGCTTGCAGAGTCTGGGGGTGGTAGAATCATTCTTTTGCTTTTTGCATCTCTTATATTTTCAAAAAATCCAAAAACATTTGCTTATCATAATGCATTGCATTTTGCACTTTGCATTGTACTTGCACTAGATCTAGATTTGCTTTGGAGTACTAGTTAGGAATTCATATAGAAAAAATTTGCATTCATCATTTGAAGAAGAATTGTGCATTTCACGTAGTAGCATACCCTGTTTACATGGACACAATGCATTTGCATTGATTGTTACGGTGTTCATTTTACTTCATGTTGCGTCATAACACCACTAGTTGCACGACCATATCCTATTGTTGAGTAATAAAGCCAACTAAAATCAACGCTAATTAAAATGAATTACACTCTTTTCTTTTCTAGGGTTCACCAACCAGGTTAGGTTCTAGGATCTTGGAATAGTTCATTGTAAGTCAATTCTCCAAGATCACTAAACAACAACATCTAGGTGTCTGTCCAGGGAGTGTGTGAAATCCTTGGTATAACCATCGTTCTCAGGATACTCCTCTCAAACGGGAGTTAAGCACGAGGCAGTGTGAGCGGTTATTGATTGGGATGACCCCTAGTCATAACTGAGTAGCACTGGAGATATTTCCAAGATTGTATTCGTATCTGGGGTCTCTTTCAAGAGTTTCGGGATTTGCTACCCTGCCCATACGGTCAATCCCACCTGCGACTGTCCACCTGAGCTTTGATTATATTAAGGTGACCTTAGTGACCTTACCTAGGATATCGAGGGGGTACTTGTAGAGGTTATTCTGAAGGTGTCCCAGCCAGGTTGGGGTCGGACAGCATAGTCGCTTTACGCGTTGAAGCTGAGGGCCACAATAATTGGTTACGTACCTCTGCTTGTTGTGTATGGGAGTCTCAGGCCTCTCCTAAGTGAGACATACCTGCTTCATTTGGGTGCTCACTTATCCATCCCTTGTTTGCTTGCATTTGGCTTTAGATTTTATTAGTGATTGCTCTGTGCACGCTAGTTGGCCTAGGGTTTACGTAAATAGAGAGTCTTTGCTTTTTGTTGAGTCATTGTGGATTCGAGTGCGGTTCCGCGCCGTTCTCGTCAGTTAGCAGGACTTCCGCCTTCCACTTCTCCTCCTCCTTTGGGAGAGAGACCTAGACAGTCCAGGAGGACTATGTCACACACTGATTCACACACCATGGAGGATCATTTAGAGGCTATTCCTGAGCCACCTCCTCTCCTTCGTGTTGACGATGGGGAATTTACTCCTACATACAATCCTTCACTTGACCTAGCTGAGTTTGGTGCCATGATTTCCCAGATAGGATATTTGCATGATAGAACTACTCACTCTAGGGCTGATTCCCCGTTAACACATTACCGGTATGGAATTCCGGAATATGCCGAGACTCACTTTGAACCTCCTAGCACTAGCTACGGTCGTTATGCTACGACTGGTTTTCCTATGCACGATTTGACATTTCATGTTGAATCTAACTTTGAGCCTAGCACTATGCCTGGGTACAATCCCATTCCTTACCTTGCGGAGAGGTTTGGGAGTATTAGTCACATTGCACCTTCCATCCCAGTGGTGGAAGCTCCATCGCATCCCCCTCCTAGGTCTAGGGTTAGTGATCCAATTAGGATACCAGGTCCGAGATGGGTGACGATAGGTGGTAGTATATATCTTATTACTTAGATTCCTTCGTCCTCGGTTCCGAGTTCTTCAAATGTACATCCTCCACCTTACCCACGTGGTCGTTCGAGCCAATATATGGCTACGAGTCAGATTCATACTGCGGTTACTAGGCCGATTGTGTCTCAAGTTCATATACCACCCGCTACTTCGGGAGGCTATATCCCTGCTCATAGTGGTCATCTTGTTACGTCGGGGCCATATATACCTACTTCTGGTATGTATGTTCCCCCTTCCGGAGCTTATCTTCCTACCTACGGAGTGTCCCATGGGACATCACATGCGATGACCTATGGACCTTATTACGGTCCGCAGTATGGACAGGTTTCTTCACCTTACAGAGGCGGGTATCAACAACCTACTTACTCTCCTAATTATGGCTTCGTAGCTCCTACTAGTCAAGGTCCACCTTATTATGGTACTTCCACGTCACCTTATACAGGTCAGATAGGAGGAGGACACTATGGCCAAGGCCATGGTGGTGCTCAAACCTATGTGAACCAGGGAGCAGTCCATCGACCTCATCATCCTAGGCTCCCTTTCCTTGCGACACTTAACCTTCCTGACTTATCGAGACTTACGAACGATCCCGTGGCTCATGACCCGGCTTGGCCGGCTGTCCCTACCAAGCTTCCTTCGGACATATCTAAGTTCGAAGGAAAACCGGGAGAGGGTCCGAGCGAACACGTTACCACGTTTCACCTTTGGTGCTCTTCAAATTCGTTACATCAGGAATTAGTCCGCTTGTGATTATTTCAACGCACCCTCACAGGGCCTGCTGCGAAATGGTATATAGAGTTACCAAAGGGAGTCTTTACCTTGTTCGACGATCTTGCGATGAATTTTCTTAATCACTTCCAGCTACTAGTGCACTATGACGTTGGTACTGAACTCTTGTTGACATTTCGGCAAGATAAAGCCACCCATATTTCTGATCATATTCAGGAGTGGCATAGACAGAAGAGATTAATTAAAGCTTTTATACCGCCGGAGTTCCTTCTCGAGTGGTTCCTCAAGTCTTTATTGCCATATATCGCGAACGATGTTTCTACATCCGTAGTGCATAATGAGGAACAAGAAATATTTAGGGTGCAGGAACTGGACTTGATTTATGCTCAGTCCGGTTTGTTGTATGAGATTATTCCCAATGCTCCTCGTTCTAGTTTCGATCCCAAGGTCAAACCTGGACCACATGCTGATGGCATTGTGGGTTGTGCAAGTGCGAAACCTGCAGATTTGGTTGCGAAACAAGTTAGTCAATTGTTGCTCAACCAGTCTGCTTCGGGACAAGCTACGGCTTTTTCTCAACCCACCCAAATGGAAAGTGTACTTTCTATGCAATCGTCGGACCAGAAGGGTAACCAGCAACCCGGACGGAATAAGAAAAATGGTAAGAATAATAATCGAAAGGGTGGGAATAGAAATGAGAATGCTTCCAATAATGACAAGAACGGTCAGAATGCTGGTGGGGACAAGCAAGCGAAATGTAAGGTTAAGTTCCCTTGCAAGCTATGTAAGGATGATCACCTCACTTACTTGTGCCCTAGAATTGATGAAGCTTCGAGACTCTTAGAACAAGGCCCAGCTGTGCTAACGAACCCTTTACCGCATAACCAGAATATGAACTCGAAGTCCCAGGAGCAATCTAGTGAGAATGATCCACCAGAGGCCAGTGCTCGTGGGTGCATTAACATGGTCCGTGCTGCCAAGGTTGTGACTCGTGCGAAAGATTATGGATCATCACAACCCAACCAAGGCAAAGAACCCGATCCACCAGGAACTCCTTTGAGCATTGAGAAACCTGCGGATAAACCTGAAGCTGCACCTCGCATTCCTAAGGGGGTACTTAAGCGCTCAAGGAATAATCCAAATGCCCGAGCCACCCAGAATTATTCAGTTGTCGAGGATTTGGGCCATACTCCTTGTGTGATGTCTGCATTGGAAGTGCTTAAGAGTTGTCCTTCGAAAAGGAAGGCTTTGCTTTCTGCTCTTGGTGTGAACGGTGATGATTCTTCCTCAGTGATCAAATTTGAAATCGCAGGTCATCAGCCTCGCTTGCCCTACTATGTGTCACTTTTGGTACACGTAGAATGTCTTAATATGATCGTCAAGCGCACTATGATTGGCGAGGGTGCTGCTGCATCTGTGATGTCTTTGTCCTATTGGAAGGGTCTTGGTTCTCTTGAGTTGTCGAAGTCAGCGACTATGTTAAATTCTTTTGATGGGAGATCTTTTAGGCCGCACGACATCATTCCATCCCTTAAAGTTTGTTTGGGAGGGAAGACCATTGCGATAGAGGTTGAGGTGGTTGATGCGCCCCTCGACTACAATCTCTTGTTGGTTCAGAACTGGATGTATAGTATGCAAGCCGTTGCTTCTTCCGTGTTTCGTGTTGTATGCTTTCCTCATAACGGGAAGATTGTAACGATTGATCAAATGACATTCAAGAATTCCCCTGTTACTTCATCTTCAGGAACTTCGGTTCCGGTCATTGAACACTCTCAGCCGGCAACTGGGAGTGTGGGTGTAGGCATGTATCCATCCCTCATGGGAAGCTTTAGTTGTCCTGCTCCAATCCTCATGATAGGATTTTGTTCTGATAAGGCTTCGACTTCTATGACCTCAGTGTCTTTTCGCACGACTCATATAGGAGATCCTTGGATTCTTCCTACACTGAGTATTTTGAGTGAGCCTGTCGAGACCAACGTGCCGCTTCCTGCAACCATGATAGCTTATCAAGCCAATCTTATGAATGTTGCAGAGCCTTGTTCTTCTTCTTCGCAAACAGAAGAGGAAGACCCCTATGTACTTCCGGCATGGGCAGTACAGTCTTCTCATGCCCACTACTGCCTGGATACGGTTTTTCCTTCAAATGAAGTGATTATCGAGGCTATGTCGGGCGTTGAGCTGCCATGGGAGGAACTTCATCATAGATCATATTTCCTTCAACCGCTTGACCGTTTGGAGCATGAGGATTATAGGGAGATTCTTAGTTAGAGAGTTGGTAGTCCCATGATTCCATTAAGCTCTCCTGGTCAGATGGCTGATGGGAACATGGCGAACATATCTTCCACGATTTCTATCAACATCTCTCGAAATCTTGGCACCATTGAGAATGTCTATATTGGGGCAGATTGTTCCCAGGCTGAGATTCTCAAGTATACCGAGCTATTCAAGGAATTCCGTGATATTTTTGCTTGGTCTTATGATGAGATGCCAGGTATTGACCCTCAGATTGTCGAGCATGAGATTAAGACTTACCCCAACGCTAAGCCTGTTCGACAATGCTTATGCATCGTGAATCCTAGGAAAGCACCCGCCATTAAGGCAGAGATAGAGAAGCTGTTGAAAGTCGGTTTCATCTATCCCATTCCCTTGATGGAGTGGGTTTCAAACCCCGTTCCAGTGGATAAGAAGCAGGGAGCGATCCGAATATGTACCGATTTCCGTGATTTAAATCGTTCCTGTCCTAAGGATAACTTCCCCACACCATTTATAGATTAGATTTTGGATGAGTGTGCGGGTAGCGAGGTGTTATCCTTTATGGACGGCTTTTCCGGGTATAATCAGATCCAGATTAAACCTAAGGACCAACACAAGACTGCATTTATTTGTCCTTGGGGAACGTTTGCATATCGAAAGATGCCTTTCGGCCTTAAAAATGTCAGAGCTACATTTCAGCGGGAAATGACCTTGATTTTCCACGATCTCAAGTCTATTATTGAAGTATTTTTGGATGAACTCGCTGCTCATTCTCGTATGAGAATGCATCATTCCTATCACTTGAGATTGGTCTTCAAAAGATGCCAGCACTATTCGGTTCGATTAAATCCTCATAGGTGCATCTTTTGCGTAAAGTCAGGTCATTTATTAGGATTCATCGTTTCAAAAGAGGGCATAAGAATCGATCCCTTGAAGGTTGAGGCAATACTTCAATTGTCTCCCCCGAAGAATATTCGTCATCTTCAGTGTTTGCAAGGCATGGCAAACTTCTTACGAATATTTGTGGTCAATTTTTCCAATTTTACTAGAGGCTTCATGCGTCTCTTGAAGAAGGATACTCCCTTTGAATGGGATGAGTGAGCCCAGGATTCCTTCGATGCACTTAAGCGAGCCCTAGCATTGGCCCCGGTGATTAGTCCTTCGGATTATAGCCGTGATTTCCTATTATATGTGGCCGTGTCTTTAGAGACGATTGGTATGGTATTGGTTCAAGAGGATGAGGAGCTCCAGGAGCATGTCATATATTATCTAAGCCGAAACCTTATTGACGCAGAGATTCGGTATTCTCATGTTGAGAAGCTTGCTTTAGCGACCGTGCATGCAGTTCAGCGTTTGAAACATTATATTCTCCTTTGCCAGACCTCGGTAGTGGCCCATGTCAATCCATTTCAGTTCGTACTCACACGAAGGATGATTGGGGGAAAGTATAATAAATGGATTGTCATCCTACAAGAGTTCAATCTCGAATTTGTTTCGGCAAAGTCGAAGAAATTGTTAATTTTTGCAGAGCTTATATCGGATTTCCCGAGCAAGGCCGAGGAGTCGGTTTGTGAAGATACGTTTGTTGATGAACACATCTTATTAATATCAACGTCTGACCCATGGTATGGAGATATCATAGTATATCTGCAAACACAGAGGACCCCTACTCACCTCTCGCGAGATGAATGATGACGATTACGTCATGTCTCTAAGAACTACCTTATAGTGGACAATACTTTGTAGCGCCGTGGGGTAGATTCCATTTTATGATGTTGTTTAACTCATGAGGAGGCTGAGGTTGTGCTGAATGATTGCCACGGAGGGGCGTGTGGTGGTCATTTACCTGGGCTTTCTACAGCTCAAAATACTTTGAGAGCGGGTTATTTCTGGCTGTCGATATTTAAAGATTGTGTTTATGCAGTCAAGAGGTGCCACCCTTGCCAGGTGTTCGCATGGAATATGCGCTCGAAGCCTGCCCTGTTACATCCCATTATCACCGCCGGTCCCTTCACCAAGTGGGGGATCGATTTTATGGATTGCAGCACAGCTTCAGCTGGGGGGCACCATCATATTATAGTGGCTATGGATTATTTCACGAAATGGGCTGAGGCAATGCCTACAATAAAATCCGACGGTGAGACAGCCGCTCACTTCATATTCAACCAAATCATTACTCGATTCGGGATTTTGAGAGAGCTTGTCACTGACCATGGCTCGCACTTTCAGAACTGTATGATGGAAGAGTTGGAATCCAAGTTAGGGCATAAGCAAGAGCACTCCTCTTCTTACTACCCCCAAGCGAATGGACAGGTTGAAGTAGTCAATAAATCACTTAAGTCCATTCTCCAACGAACCATCGCACAGAGCAAGACAAATTGGCATATTATGTTATACCCTGCTTTATGGGCATATCGCATCGCGGTTAAGACTGCCACTGTTTTTTCTCCATATCAGCTTGTGCATGGAGTGGAGTCAATATTGCCGGTTGAATGCGAGATTCCTTTGTTGAATCTAGCTGTGGAGCTCTTACCAGACACTTCACCTTTGGAGGAGTGCTTGGTCCACCTCGAGCAACTTGATGAGTAGCGTCGAGATGCCTTGGTGGCTCTAGAGGTTAATAAGCATCGCGTTAAGGTCCAATATGACAAGTCTGTTCGTCCAAGAGT
>LPNX010992258.1:158712-175098 GCA_001517045.1 Pseudotsuga menziesii
TGTCGTTATCGAGCTTCTACAGGATGCCATTTCGCATGGTCTTCTATCTCTTGAGGTACGTCTTGATTCGGAGTTAGTAGTGTCACAGCTCAATGTTTTGTACCATGTTAGAGATCCGACGTTATTGAGAAGATTCTTATGTGTGAGATTGTTAGAATGGCAATTTGACAGTATTACATATATACACATTCCAAGAAATGATAATCAAGTTGCTGAGTCATATGCTAACTATGTGTTAGATTGGCATTTGTTTCATTCATAATAAATTAATCATAAACATTTTTACACATGTAAATAAATAAACCGATCACCATAAAACCTTTTATATATATCAAAATGTGGTAATACATAGTGTCATGTACAAAATTGGAGCTTTCAAAGCTTCCATCATATAATACACGGTAGTACAAAACTTATCCACTCCCAGGTGTCTAATCCTGGGGAGGGGGAGGGTTGTGATCATGATATGTCACTATGGCTTTAGCTAGCCGCCATAATAAACACACCCATGCACGTGGCATGCCCACCGCCTGTCGCTGCATGGCCTCAGGAAAGTCCTCGACTTGTGCCATGGGAACTCTATGAGTCAGTTCTACGAAGTTGGTATGAATGCGTTGGAGCGTTCGCTCTGCATCCGCACCTGTGATGTCATCCCCTCTTCCCCTCCGTATATGACATGGGAAGCCCTCTGGTCACCGTGGTCCCACATTTGCACATGAATGGTAGATGTCACTATGTGTTGTCACACAAAAACATGTCTTTTTGATTCCACATAATCAAGAAAATACAAAAAAATTAAATAACTCAAAAAATTTTAAAAAAGAGTGAGAGTCAAGATTCGGTACCTATCTCTCCGTATGCCGATCCTAGTGGCAATGGCATGTCCGGATCCCCCCGAAAATATATCCCTCCATAGGGGTAGTCATCTATGGCAACAATCTGTCGTCGCCACCATGGAAAGAAGTCAGCTGGATATGGGTTGGCCACCCTACCACCCCCCAGTCTACGCATAGCATCTTCCCAATGTCGTTGGGCCAGATCTCGAACCTCATGGAGAGGAACGTCCACTCTAGGGATCAATCCTGGAACACGCTCGAAGAAAAACGTGCTCAATATGCTGCTGAACCCGAAGTTCTGTATCCTACCTGCCTTACACTCACTGAGCCGGTGTTTCATGTTGCTCAGTAGCGTAGTACTCCAGTCGTATATGGTCGGTCTCATACACTCCACCGCATAGTACATCAGTGGCCACAAGGCCTGATGGAGTGAGGCTAAGCCTGCTATCCTGCCCAGCGTCAGTAGTATGGCCTTTAGGCCCAGCACCTGTATAGCATTGGTGGGGACTTGACTTCCCACCTTCTCAGTATCTAGGTAGCAGTACACAACTACGTATTCATCGATAGTAAGCCCACCGCCTGGACCACCTCGGGAACGAAGGTTCACCACCTCCCCTCATCTAGATAGACCTGTGATGAAGTATATGTCTTCCACCTCTATAGTGAGAGACATCCCATCTATCCTGAAGGACTCTGAGTCTGGATCCCAATAGTTTACTAGCATCTCTAGCAGTCTTGGTTTTTCCCTCAAGCCACCAAGGCACCAAAAATTGTAGAGTTCTCATCTTCTAAGAGCTTGTTGAGTCATCACGTCAGCCCTTACAGCTTCCTCTACTTCACCATACTCGCGCTCTCTCCATTCTAGCACCATCCTGCAAGAGAAATTGCCATTTTGACCATTAGATTCTTTTATATTTCCTTGCATGGCGTCATACGTGACTGTTTTGCAAACAACCACGTATGTTTGCGGTTTATAGCCTCTTTTCCGTGTATAGCTAGCCCTATACGTGGAAAAAAGATTCGACATCCACGTGGGCCGCAACGCTCATGTAGAGATGGCCTAAACTACCTTATTTTTCCATGAAAATCAACAAAAATTATATTGAAATGCACGAGAAGAGCATGGGTAACTACCTGGAAGAAATGGTTGTGAATTCCGCCAGTTGAATCTCCTGGAATTTGCAGTTGAATATCATAGCTCCAATGGGTAAAAGTTTCAAATGATTTATATTTTTTACTATTTATAGAAAAATTTTCAAATATTTGAAAATTTTTACCCCCTTTCCTATAGTTTTGACAGTTTCTAACCATTTTGGACCGTTTCTGACATAATTTGTGATGTAGAAGACCATTTTCAGTGCCGTTTCAACCATTGGATTGACCCGTTCGTACTGATCTCAGGTATAACGTCTATACTGGCATATAGGTTAGGTCCACCACCATTTGCATTTTGCATGACCTTATGACCATGTCACTATGACCTTAGGTACGAACCCACTCTATTATGTCACGGAACCTTCTTGGTGATTTATAAGTGGCATGATGTGAGTGGTAGAGCTTCACCTTACATGGGTACCCTAGTTAGCACCTTATTTGCATTTGGTGCCCATGCCGATGTTTTCTCCTTTAGGGTGTGGGAGTCCGTTGTATAGTACTACCATGACATTTCACAAGAGCCTCATACTTCTCTTGATCTTATGCTGGCCTTTTTCCCTCCAGACTCCCCTTATGTCAAGTTGTGAATGCATTAGCATGAGCTTTTCCTGCCTTATTGAGCTTTATGCTGGCTCCCCTGACATTGCGTTTCAGCCATATAGCTCAAGCTTGTCTCATGTCTAGCCATGCAGAGCCATTTTTTATATCCTTCGCAGCTTGATTTCCCTTTTTACCGGGAGGGGATTTTCCCCCAAGTGTCAATATCCTACACATATATCCTTGCATTGAGCATAGGTATGTTCCACTGCTTGGAACTAGTTTGTTTGCCCTTATGACACTTGTCTCCTCCTAGTTTGTAACTATAAATCTAGTTTATTCTTTTTTCAAGCTTTTCAAATAACTGAAAAAGTCCAAAAAATAAAAAAACCAAAAATCCGGACAAGGAAAGATGTTATCTTTTGGAAGCTATCGAGTCGTGTCACCTTCGAACAGAGCACTGTATATCACATCCATTGGTTGGGTTATAGTTTGACTTCGGAGCTGTACTCGTTTATCTGAGTTTATCTCCATCGATTGGTTAAGCTTCTAGTCCCTATGGAGCCTCTGTTGATGCCTCCTGTGTCACAGAGATGTCCCAGTTTGTATATCGAGTCTATGCTTCCTTCATAAGTCACCATACGCCGTTATGCTCTTATTCGAAGGAAGTTAAAACCTGTGTCGGCCATTCCTCAGTTATCTTTACTTTGCATGTCGGCCATTCCCGGTACAGTTACTGGTTCGTGCACTTTATGATCGAGTCCTTCCACATTAGACAGCTTTGCTGAGTACCTCGTGTTGGATGATGGGGGATTCCTTAATGCCCTCCTTCCAGCGGATTTCATCCCATCGACTTCAGATCATTTATTCTGGGATAGGAATCTAGAGTCCTTTTGAGTGCCTTGAGACTTCCAGTCATCAGTGGCAGGTTCTCTCGCCATCGACAGTTTCTTGGGAATACATCAATGTCCCCTGATCGATGGATTCTCTCAAGTGTTCGACCTCAACACATCTATTCACACTTGTTAGTTTGCACTCTAGTACCTTGATTCCCATTATCATTATCGGTGGGTAATCTCACGTCTGTTAACGGTATACATCAATGATCGGTAATCAAACGATGGACTACTATGTTCGACCTCGACACCTCTATTCGCATAGTAGGACATGTAATCGTAGTGGTTTTTGTAGAAGACCTTCCAGACTGGTGGCATCTCTTATATGCTACCTCCTTGATCGTGTCTGTGTTCATGAGATTTCAGCTCTCGTGACTTGATTCCAGTGTATGTCAGACATTTCCAGCCACTATGGAGATCTTGATCTATTGTATATCTTCAGCCATTTTGGAGATCATGGTCCTTTGTATATATTCATCATGGAGATTCTGATCTATGTATATTGTACGTGGCGATGACCACATATGTGATATCATGTATTATGCCTATTCATGGCCATTGTGCTCTTATGTATCCGGGACTGCTATATGTACTTGAAATTGTATGCAGAGTTGTATCATGGTACTATGCTGATTGGGTGGTTGGTCTTCCATTTGGGATCCTTCATCGCTCCACTTCTGGGATGGACTTATAATGTATTTCGGCCATCGTATGACCCCTCTGACCTCACACATTAGGGGGCATCTGTTATAGCGGATTTCACCACTCTAGGTGAATCACACTTTGTATGGCCTTCCCCTATCCCGCTGCAGACTCTTTAGACCCCATGGACCATATTTTATCCTTTGATGTTTCCTGGATCATCCCTAAAACTATATAAAAAATGATATATGCGGCCTTTTACCCGATAACCACGTACATACATGGGTTTGACCCCTATGACCGTGTACATCGGGATGTGTGCATAGTCCAAATCCTTTTGGAGTTTTCCTTGACATGGATCCGACTCATTCGATTCCTGGCCTTCCATATGCCTTGAGATCACTCGGATTCGACCCTTCATTATCCCTTGTGAAGCTATATAAGGAACCCCTTGGTACATTGAAGGAATATAGAGAGATTGAAAGCAAAGAAACTATAGTCCATTGTTGCCGGAATTTATGCTTGAGTCTGCATCCCTTTGTCCCTTTGGAGCACTGTTGTGTTCTTCCCAAGCTTGCCTTTTGCCAGTGAGCTTGCTATCGTGAGATGGAGGATTGAGGTGGTGGAGGCCCAAGTGGGGGATTCAGTTTCTCCGGTTCGCAGACGTGCCATCGGAGGTTGTATCTATCTTGTAATCTCTGATTTATATTAATAAGAACTATCTTTTCCTATCCAATGATGTGTATTTGATTGAATATTGTATCCATTGGAATATGTCAAATGCTTTTACATTATTGATTATATATGCTAGAATAGATCTAACACCATGATATAGTATGCTTGTATTGTTTACTTGTTGTTGAGGAAGTATTATATCAATTCAAGCTGAAGATTGGAAAACTCAACGGGGATCTACTTCAACCGTCTGGAAGAAGGTACGAGGTCTGATCCTTTAGTGTTAGACATTTTATTTCTATTGCATATTGGGAAAGATTGATTTATGGAGTCAAAGCTGTCTGTTGTGGTACCCCATGCCATAGGAATTTCTCTCCGTAATAGAATTAACTATGTATATACAAGGCTTCCATCTGGAAAGGGTGCAAAACTTTTAGGATACCATGCAGGATGACATACAATTCCGAAAATGGAAGCCCAAGATCTGGTGGCAATCATGTGTACCCAAAGAGAATATGGATAAATTTAATGAGGAGTTATGCACTCGCAATATTACCAAGGTGGATGAGCCAGAAAAAATTCAATGGGGATACTCCAATACATGTAACTTTAGTATAGTAGAGGCGGTGAGTTTGCTTACAAAAACCCACAGAATGCCAAAGGAGGAAAAATGGGACAATATATGGAAGGGGAAACATTTGACCAAAATTGCAACTTTGAGTTGGTTGTTACTTCATAGGCATATCCTAACATGGGAAAATATTATGAAAAAGGAATGATAGGTCCCTCCTGTTGCTATCTGTGTTATCAAGAGGCCGAAACCATTGAACACCTAATAGAAAAATGGACAACAGTATCTTCCCTTTGGGAAATAAGAGAGGATAAGTTCAGAAAAAGTGACAGGGTTAGAGGATGCCCAGATCTTACCCTGGCATTGTGGCTATCCAAAGACCTTACAAACAAGCTTCTCAACAGAATTTGGGAATTATTCCCAGGGTTCGTGGCTTGGGAAGTATGGAAAGAGAGAAACCGATGAATTTTCGAGGAGAAGAACAAGACAATGGAGGGAGTTTGGAATCCAATTGAACTTAAAATTAAAGAAACACTCACTCTCACTCAATGACAGTTAGAAAATATCAAAGTGAACATTAGAGAAAGACAAATACTGAATGACTGGGGTATTTACAGGTTACCTGTGAGCATGGGTAGAACGCTTGACCTGGTCGGTCTCTGGCGGAGTACTAATTCATAGAACTTCCCTTCGCAGGGAACCTTCAAAATCAACTTTGATGGTATGGTGAAAGGGAATCCTAGCTCGGCTAGGTATGGTGGGGTCATTCGCAATACATAAGGCAAGGTGATTAGTGTTTTCAGGGGAGATCTTGGAGAAACCAAAAACAATTATGTCAAATTGGAAGCCCTGGTCAATGACCTAAGGTGGGATCTGTATTAGTATTTGAAACCACTAATGGTGGAGGGGGATTCCATGATCATAATCACTATGGATGGACAAATCCAATGGGGATCGACCATTTCCAAAATTTCTCAAAACTGGAGGTGGGAGAATAGCCTGCATAAGCTTCAACGTTTGATGGTCACCACCCTAGCCATCCAGTTCATGCAGGTTTGTAGACCTAGGAATAAGGTGGAAGATGTGATGGCAAGAAAAGGGGTGTGTGCGCGGTTCCCCTTCCATGAAGGCCCATTGGAGGACATCTTTGACCCGATTTTATGACAATCTTGCATGACATTGGTAGTTGTTGATAAAGGCCATCTAGAAAAGGACCCAATTGGTGGAGTGGAAAAGAGAATCGGTATGGCTGACATAAGGCATTGTACTGGGCAGTGGCTCCTATTGCTCTTGATCCATAATCCCTCAGCAACATACATATGGGGAGCATCATAGCGACAAATAGAGGTGGGGAAGATACAACAGAGGGACACTTCGACATAAGGAAATTTGATGTGTTGGGAGCTCAAGTGATTTGCTCACCTTAAATGTTGGTTCATCAGTCTCATCATGTCTCATTTCAAGAACAAGTGATTAATGCTCGAATAAGGAATGATGGTAGAATTAATAGAGGAAATGATGGTTGTGCAAGATACAGAGTATGGGAAAGGCCAAAGCTGAAGAAGCTTATGGATTGTCGCAAGGCTAAAGCATGTGGCACGTGGGATAGGGAGGATCTGATTATGATCAGTGAGTACGAAGGATTGATTTACTGTACCATGGACAACCTGGAGAAGAGGTTCGGAAATTTAAAGATAGGGACATCTAGACATCCAATGTCGGCCCAAAACTGTATAAGTGCTCATCTTCCGAAACTAGTAATTATGTGGTTTTTATTGCACTATCACAATTGTTGGTTCCATTTAATGGGTGGTATTTATTTTACCTCAGGTGCCCTTGTTTTGTGTTTAATGGCACCCAGATGATGCATACCTAGTAGGAGAGGCTCTCATCGCAACATGGGGGAAAGGGCTCACTCAGAGGAGGAAGGGATTACAGAGCAAGGGATGGGGTGAGGGAGGACCCACCCCCTTGGGCCTTTAACTAGGAAGATTATTACCTCGTGGATACCTCGATGACTATGGAGGCTAGAATTGAAAATATGGAGGTTTCCCTCATATGGGAAATGGAGCCTTACCAGGGTTGTGTGATAGTTTCTAGTCCGTTTTGGACAGTAGGAATCCTTCTGGATAGAGAGATTCAAGCTCGAGACCAACTGATTAAGGCTATCTGAGAAGCCACTTGGAGTATCCAATGAAGCCAACAAGTCATCCTTGAGGGAGTAGGCTTGTTGGAGGATGCGTTGGATGGATATCTCACTCATGCCACTGCTAATATGGGAGAAGGAGCATCCAGACCCACCAGCGTTCCATCTGCTCCTTGAGCTGAAGGAGGATTGTTGTTTTGGGTAGCCATAGTTATGACTTATTTTTATGTTTATAGTGATTCTAGTTGTTTCTATATATCAAGCTCAATATTTTTGTAGAAATTGTAAAACTAGGGGGGAATCTTGTCGTTTCAAGGGTCATCAGGACAATGTTTGGCTCTATTTTGGACGCCTTATTTCTAGCATAACTTCAATGATCGAGATCCCTAATATGGGTTGAGCTGTGATTAGAATGCATGCCTCAAGACACTCTGTAATTTTCCTGTATCTATCTTTTTTATATGGCCATTAATAGAAGGAACTGCTACTTACAAAAAAAGGGTGAAGAATACAGTCAAGCACAAAGTTGATAAACTTATCCTATATGATTTGGAGAAGTATGCAAGAGTATTATAAAAATGTTGCAATGATCTTTTTGAGGAGTTTCCAAATGAATATATTATCAATGATGATGAAGAATTCAACTATCAATTAGGCCAAGCAGAGAAAAATTGAGACGAAATTAGTTGGTTGAGGTCTGTATAAATAAAAAGAATAGTAAGAAGTACCTAGTCAATTTGCGATCAAGAAGAATATCTTTATTATTGTAAATAAAATGCATGATGAGGTGAATGAAACCTTGGTGGGCATGAGAAAATATATCTGTGAGTTCTATGGGTCTATCTTGAATTTACTAAATAACAATCATGTTAGTTTTTGATGTAAGAATTTTTTCTAAGGGACAATCCAAGCTTAAGGTTGGCTAAGAAAAATTCCATCATTGAGGATGTTAATGTGTGCTTGATGAGAATTCCAACTAAATTGAACTAATTGGATGATTCTTTTGAACCAATGGAGGTATCATATAAAGAGTTTAACTTTAGAGGATATGACTAACATTATTGGGGTAGATTTTATGTAGTTACTAGATAATACACCCAACCCATCTCATCTAGGTATGAAATCTACTTGAGAGTTAGTAATAAAATTGTTTAAGAAGTTATTATCTTGAAGGACCAACAAAGTTATTCAAATTTATGGAATGGTTTGTACAATGAACATCGTAATATATTTTAAAGAAGAACTAAAGCTGAAATAAAACCAAAATAGGAAGTAGGATCAAGAGATTGGGAATTATTAATCAATAGGCCCCCCTTATCCAAGAGCTGGCAGTGTATCTCATATCATCACATAGAGCACAATATGAACAATGAGTTTCCTCAGTCTCAATAACAAATAAACATTAGAATTTCTAAAGGAAAAATAAAGTTGAGATCTACAAGCATTGCCATATCCCTAAGAAAGTAGTACAAAAAATTATATTTGTCATCTTCAAACACTATGGAACATCATTGTAGTATGTCCTAAGAGAGTGTTGAATATTGATCCTTAACATGATTCCAACAATTCCTATCAAATAGACATGCCCAGAAAAATATGCTTTGTAATCTCCAAGTGTTGACAAACAAGACATAAGCCATATGAAAGTCAAATATTGGAGAGCCACACTTTTGAAGGGGTCCTTAGAAAGATCATGATCCAAGAAAAAACCATCAAGCTGACAAAACAATATATCCTTAACATCAGTGGACCCACCTTGCATTAGGAAGAAAATGTCACTAATGAAGAAACAAATACAACTTCCTAGAGTCATACTAAAAAATCAAGCAGTTAAAACTCCAACTTTAATCTCTCCAAAAAGTCCCTAACATCCCTATGTTCATTTTGAACACCTCACACTCTGAAATAAGGCTCATTAACTCCTCTATTACTTGAAAATTAGGGGAAATCAACCCGAACTTCTATGCAAGATAAAACCATTCCCTTTAGCCACGCTATTATATATTTGTATAAATGCTTGAAGTCGAAGCAGATGGAATGATTGTTTCAACATCCACCAGTCTAGTACTATGACCGATATAGGATACACTAATATACATTGCATATTTCCTAAGACTGAGGGATAGGATAAGAAATCCTTAGAGTGTGCTCTAATACTAGCAATTTATAAGGTGCAAAGGAATCTTGTTGAACTTTTCCATGACGACTACGGTGTTTCAACACATTCTTGGGTTTCAAGCAAGAAACTAAGCGCAATGACTTTCTTTCTTGAATGTAATTTGGAAAAATTTATTACAAAGGTTGTGTAGGTTTGTATGGAGCCAACTAATGGGTTTCTTATACCTCTTTTCCCATTATTTAATCATATAATATTGTTCAAAATTTCATATAGACAACTAAATATTTATTAGCTTCAAAATTAGTGGACAAATCATCAAGTGTGTTTTAATCCACTTTACCTTATGGGCCATGTTTTCATTACCTCATCCACATTTAACATGAACTTTTCTATAGACTTCAATAACACAATAATGACAAAGCCATTTAGTTGTATAATAAACACACTATTTGGGAAATTTCAAAATTGGGCAACATGTCTAGCGACATATTTCCACCATGCTCAGAACTTGACTAATTTATTAACAACAATCATGAGTAAATTTAAATCCAATACTCGTCAACTTTATTATCAAGCAATGCTTGTGCAAATTGGTGATTTATATTTCCCCTTACATGCAATATGGTGGGATAAGATCTGTGCAAAATACAGAGTATGATAGTTATAGTGTCAAGCCAGAGTAAGGGTAAATATACAACTAAGAAATTTATTCTATCCCTATGCAAAAATATGACAAATAAATGTATACATAAAGTTTCAATAATCTCTTTTGACACTAGGTCCAAAGCCCTAAAAGAGTGCTATCCATAATTGGATCTTTGTCTTTGGTTCTCTTTATTTTGACATGGAATGATGATGGTGTAGATATTTTAGCTTTATAATGTCATTTCTGCTTGTGATTATTTAGTAATTGAAAAGTTGGGTTTTCCTAAGCCTTTTTAAAGTTTGATGTAATATACCAAATGTATTACCCTATAGAATAAGAGTTGCAATTATGTGTTACTTACGATGCACTTGTTGAGTATCATCAACATACACACTTACACTCATGTTAGGAAAGGAATGCCAGTCAAGAAAGTGGGTTGGAATTTGATAGATCTTGGTTGATTCATTGATTAATTAGTTAGGATTCTAAGAGGAGTGCCCAAATGGGTTGTCTTCTAGGTAGGTTGTGGAGTGGAGAGATCTTCTTGGATTGGGTTTTAGTTTCTGAAAGAACACATCGTGAAATAATGACAACACCTAAAGTCCACAGTGAATTTTATTTAGAGGAAGGATTCGCCAGACATACATAGATCATCAGTCATAGCCGATTTCCAATCGTTGCCAACCGGGTTATATTTATTAGTAAATTATTAATTAATAACCTAAACTAGTAATTAATAATTTATTAATAAATGTAATAGATGTTTCTTGTAATCTTCCAAATGTATATTAAATTTATTAATAAATTATTAATTATTAGTTGAGGTTATTAATTATCTAATTATTAATATGCCATGTCTCATAATGAGAAGACACGACTATTCAACTTATGGAATATATAAAACATTTGACCATTGCATTGTAAACATCATCAATTCAATTATAAAAATATATTTGTTTACGTATAAGATAAATATGTAAGGTGTTACCTTAAAAGTGGTATCATAGCTTCATGATCTCACTCAACTCGACATTTGCGCTCATTCCTCAAGGAAATATCTCGTTCTACTGCACTTATTGTTCTCCCAGCTGCCACCCTTCCCTCCTCGACACTCCATTATTTTCAACATTCCTTCACACGTACACTAACCACTCACCTCCATTCATCTTCATTGCACCTCACCTCTTCGAGACCTCTACACACACCTTACACTCTTCCCTTTCCACATAGGATCCTCCATATCATTCCTCTCACTCTCCTGTATGCTCCTCCCATGCCCTGCTCCACCTTACACCCTTCCACCTAGCACCAATGCAGCTCCCATCTGCGACCACACATCCATGCCCACACCCACCCTCCTACCATGACAATGCCCTCCCACGTCTAGCTCCCCTTTTCTCTCACCCTAGCCACCACCTTTTCCTACATCCCTCCACATTCTCCCTTCAATCCTCTTGAGCATACAACCCTCCTCCCATCCATTTCCATAGAAATCGATGCAGTCAACCATGAAAACCCTAAAACAATTTCAAAAATAAATATATTACAGCTATTAATAATAAGAAGCATTATTATTATATTATTATAGTTTGTATATTTTAAATTTAAACAAAAAACTATATAAAGGAAAATAATATATAATAATAATATTATTATTAATTAATAATAATAATTATATAAATAAATAAAGAAATGTTTATAGAAAAATATATTTAGTTAGCAACAATAATTATTAATTAATTAATAATAATAATAATTGTTTTTCCAAAAAGATTAAAAAAAGGAGAAAATTCAAAATATTTTTGAATATTTCCACAAATTGGAATCACTATGTTTCCAACATTCACAAAAATCATGTATGGCCAGAAGCCTAGAAGGACTATTAAATATAAACTAGAAGAAATAAAAAAGAGATGCCTTAAGGAAGAGGAAATGCACACAAAATTGAAAATGATTGTATTGGAAATAAAAGAAGAAATAATCAGGAGAAAAGGAAAGGAAGAAGCTATTGAAACTCTTGAGTTCTCAGGTCAAGTAGAGGTGGAAACTACATCTACACTCATGAAGAAACAAGGGACTATGACCATAAATGAAGAAGCTATTGCGACTCCCAATTTCTCAGGTCAAGTAGAGCTAGTAACTGCATCTGCACTCACAACAGAAGAAGAAACCGTGACTCCCAAGTTCCCAAGTAAAGAGGAACAAGGTACTACGTTGACTCCTAAATATTCAAGTAGGGAAGAGTCCAAAGTCACTACTACACCCAGAAAGGAAGGGAAACCAAGCTGAATACCTTCTTATATCCCTCCTCACAAAATATCCAAGTGTAGAAATTCAGGCCAGCAATAGATTAATTTTACCCACAACAATTATCAATTGATCATGCAAAATTGCTAACAATGGAGACTGAATATGGAGCTGTAACACAAAATTATATTAACTGAGTGTACAATAGCCAACCCTGTAATAACATAGGTTGCTGAATATATAGAATACATCAAGAGGTTGAATGCATAAGGAGGCATCCAAAACTAGCATAAAGCAGGCTTACTCAAAATAGGCAAATCCCCCATAGGTGTAAAAAGCTGATCCCAAATATGTCATGGAGCTCACGAATTGGCAAGGGCGCATGGGCAAGCTAAAGAGTAGTGGAATGGCAGCTCATACATGCTTTTTCATGGAGAAAAGAGTGGAGGATGAAGAGGACAAAAAACTAGTTCACCTCACCTAGTCTTGCTTTCCTATGTGCCTTAAAACACTAAAAAAGCAGGCAATAAAGCAGAAAAAGCAGATAGGCGCCTAGGAGGCCAGGAATAAAGAAGATTTGATTCCTAAGGATTTCCCAAGTGCTACATGAGTCAGATATGGCAAGTTTGACCTCTATGGATAGGCAATTAGCAACTTGCACAAGGTGGGACACATGAACTAGGCAAATAAGACAAAAATAAATGAATTAATTTCTAATTGGGTAAACTATGGGTTGATTATTCTAACACCCCCCCTTAAGCCTGAATTTATGAGTAATAAATCAAAAAATATAGGGCCTAGCAACAATGCTTAGTCACCCTTTACATACTGCATGTCCAAATAAACAAGGAAAGAGGCAAAACCAACTTGGGAAAATCCTCCCTTAAACATGGAATGTAAAACAAAATTGTAGAATATTGTCTCCACTCATGCCTTTACAGCATGATTAACAATCCCCAGCAGTGATTTGAGATTGCTGAAGGTCTTCTCACAAAATGCTTTGGTGAAGATATCAGCTACTTGTTCTGAAGATGAACAGAAGAGTAGGTGAATGGTGCCATCATGCACAAGCTCTCTGATGTAGTGCATGTGAATCTCAATGTGTCTGGTTCTCTGCTTCTGAACTGGATCTTTGCATATTCTAATGGTACTTTGGTTATCACAGTAGATGGTAGTTGAGTACTCAGGTTCGAAACCACACTCTCCAAGTAAACCCTGCAACCATAAACACCGAGTTGCTGCATTGACAACTCCTCTGTACTCAGCTTCTGTAGATGAGAGTGCAATGGCACTCTGTTTCTTGCTTGACCAGCTAATTGGCCCTTCTGCAAGCATGAACACATAACCTAAAGTGGAATTTCTGTCTGTGCTATCACCTGCCCAATCACTATCAGTAAATCCAATCAAATCAAGATCAGATTTTGCCTTATAGAAGATCCCATGTGTCCTTGTTCCCTGAACAAAGTTAAGGATCCTTTTGGCTGCTTTCCAATGGATCTCATGAGGCTGATCCATGAATCTAGAAGCCACACTTACTGCATAACAAATATCAGGTCGAGTATGTGTCAAATACAATAAACATCCAATCAATTGTCTATACAGTGTATTGTTTACCATCGGTGGAGAATCATCTTCCTCCAGCTTCACTCTTGAAAGGAAAGAAGTTTTGCTTGCTTTGCAGTCTTGCATTCTGAATTTGATCAGAAAATCCAAGGCATACTTGGACTAGTGCACCTTTATTCCAGCTTTGGTTTGAGCAATCTCAAGCCCCAGAAATTGACTTAAGAGCCCCAAATCTGTCATGGAGAGGGGTTGGTTCATAGCTCCTTTTAAGGAAGCAATCTCAGCCTGTGAGCTTCCTGTAATGAGGAGGTCGTCAACATATAACACAATGATCATTAATGAACCATTAACATACTTCAAATAGACATTTGGATCTGATTTGCACCGAACAAAATTCAGAGATAGCAAGAAGCTATCTATCTTGGCATACCAAGCCCTGGGGGCTTGCTTTAGCCCATACAATGACTTTCTCAACCTGCACACAAGAGAAGGGTTAGTAGAAAAACCTTGAGGCTACTGCATATATATCTCCTCAGTGAGATCTCCATTCAGAAAGGAACATTTTACATCCATGTGATGTACCTCCCATTGCCTTGAGGCTGCAATGGCTAAAGCTAGCTTGATGGAATCCATCTTTGCCACTGGGGAAAAGGTCTCATTGTAATCGATGCCATGAACATGTGAGTAGCCTTTAGCTACCAATATATCCTTGTACTTCAGTGGTGAACCATCAGCAGCAAATTTAGTCTTATAGACCCACTTACAATGTACTAGTTTTCTCCCTGGAGGAAGATCCACTAGCTCCCATGTGTTGTTCTTCTGGAGTGAGCTGAACTCCTCCTTCATGGCAGCTTGCCATCTTGGATATCCTACTACTTCTTCATATTTTTGAGGATCATACTCCACCATCAAATAGCATTTTTCAGCAAACATAGGATCCTTCATGCACAGACCACTCTCAAATTGAGATCTAGTCCTCCTTGGGTCATTGGGATCCCCAGCTAGCTCACCTGTTGCATGTAGTGTCTTGGCTGCCCATTTAGGCCTTGTGGGGCTGTTTGGGTCTGCAATAAACTCATCTCCATTATAAAAATCAGAATCAGCATGTTCAACAAACTCTTTACTTACTTCTTGAGGTTCAGGTGGTGAAGAGGCTTCACCAACTTCCACTTCTGCAAAGGGTTCTTCTTCAAACTGAACACACCTTTCAATGAAGGCTTTGTTTGTGATCAATTTTATCAGCTTGTACCCTTTTGAATCTTCAGAGTATCCAAAAAAAAGACACTCTTGGCTTTGGGGATGCAAATCCTTCCTCTTCTTTGTCGGGATTCTAGCCCATGCCTTTGAGCCAAAAATCCTGAAATGGGTCACATCTGGCTTGTGCCCACTCCATGCTTCGAAGGGAGTCATGCCATAAAGCTATTTGTGAGGCACCCTATTCTGGATATAGGCTGCACAGTTGATAGCTTCAGCCCAGTACTTTGGTGGCAAATTTTTGGCCTCCATCATGCATGTTGCCATCTCCTTCAGTGATCTGTTCTTCCTCTCAGCAACACCATTTTGCTGTGGTGTGTAAGGGATAGAATGTTGCATCTGAATACCTGCATCTACACAATAGTTAATAAACTCAGACTTGACATACTCACCACCATTGTCAGATCTGAGGACCTTGAGTTTCCTTCCACACTGGTTTTCAACCAAAGCCTTAAAGACTTTGAATAGGCCAAAAACTTCATACTTGTGTTTCATGAAGTGAACCCAAAAATACCTTGAAAAATCATCAATAAAGGTCAATGCATATTTGGCCTGACTCATGGACATATGAGGGAATGGGCCAGCAACATCACTGTGAATCAGCTCAAGGGGTGCAGAGGTTCTCTCATGACTAGCTTTCTCAAAGTTGTGCTCTGGGTGTTTTCCTAGGATACAACCTTGGCAGACTCCTTTGGAAAATTTTATCTTGGGCAGGCCTATGACCATTTATTTCACACTAAGATCAGACAGATACTTGTAATTTAGATGGCCAAATATTTCATGCCACAGCTTGCTGGCTTCATTAGCATGAATGAGAAGAGTAGAGGGGTTTGAGTAAGGTAGGAAGTGTGAGAACATGTATACCTTTTGAGCATGATTTGCAACTCCTTTTGCAATGACTCTACCACTTGAGATTTCTGTGATCTCAACTTCATTGGGGGAGAATATGACTTTCTTAGGAGACCCAGTGTGGGTCATCTGGTACACTGACAGGAGATTGGAGGCGAGACCAGGGACATATAGCACATTGTTGAACTGACCATGATCAAGATCTATCCTTCCTTTGCCTTTACTTTCAGTGAGAGAGTCATCTCCCAGT
>LPNX010992258.1:176040-210279 GCA_001517045.1 Pseudotsuga menziesii
TTTCGAGCTGTGAGTTCTGTGGCATATAAGGTCAAAACAAAGACTGAGTAGTCAGGTCTTAGATTTGAGAGGATGGCCAATACGAGTTGATCATCTTTCTTTTCGATACCACACTGCTTTAGCTGCAAAACTAGTGCTTTGAACTTGGAGAAATATAGCTGCAGGGATTCAAAGCTACTGGGACTCAGAGAAATCAGCTCATTTTCGATCTGATGTCCCCTCATCTCATCTGTCTTTCCAAAAAGATCAGAAAGCTTCTCCCATACTTGATCCGGTGAAGTTAATCCATCGAGATGGAAAAGGAGGTCTCGGGAAATACTGAGACATAGGAGGCCATAGGCCTCATCTCTTCGATTGTGCCATTTGATCTTCTCTGCAGCAGCATTGGGCTCTGCTTCTATAGCCATAGTCACCTTGTAGAGGCCTTTCTCTCTCAACAAGATCTCCATCTCTGCTTTCCATTCAAAATAGTTGAAGGGACTCAAGATAGTTTTCTGTGAATCCGTAGCTTTAGAAAATCTGTCCCGGCTGTCAGTAGAAGGCTCCCAGTCTTGATGTCGAACCTGCAAAACAATTTTTGAAGGAGAGTAACAACCTACAATGGCTCTGATACCATGTAGAAATTCAGGCCAGCAATAGATTAATTTTACCCACAACAATTATCAATTGATCATGCAAAATTGCTAACAATGGAGACTGAATATGGAGCTGTAACACAAAATTATATTGACTGAGTGTACAATAGCCAACCCTGTAATAACATAGGTTGCTGAATATATAGAATACATCAAGAGGTCGAATGCATAAGGAGGCATCCAAAACTAGCATAAAGAAGGCTTACTCAAAATAGGCAAATCCCCCATAGGTGTAAAAAGCTGATCCCAAATCTCTCATGGAGCTCATGAATTGGCAAGGGCGCATGGGCAAGCTAAAGAGTAGTGGAATGGCATCTCATACATGCTTTTGCATGGAGAAAAGAGAGGAGGATGAAGAGGACAAAAAACTAGTTCACCTCACCTAGTCTTGCTTTCCTATGTGCCTTAAAACACTGAAAAAGCAGGCAATAAAGCAGAAAAAGCAGATAGGCGCCTAGGAGGCCAGGAATAAAGCAAATTTGATTCCTAAGGCTTTCCCAAGCGCTACATGAGTCAGATATGGCAAGTTTGACCTCTATGGATAGGAAATTAGCAACTTGCACAAGGTGGGACACATGAACTAGGCAAATAAGACAAAAATAAATGAATTAATGTCTAAGTGGGTAAAATATGGGTTGATTATTCTAACACCAAGCCAGCAGATTCCATGAGGGATAACAAAAGACACCCCAACTGCAATCCTCTAAATACAATACTCAGTCAAAAATATGTTCATCTACCTTTGTTGCGACTTCTTACAAGGTAGGGGAGTAAGGAACATTAATACACTAGGCAAAATCTATAAATTTGTCTAGTGAAACTCCATAACAAGTACTCGTTAAGGAAGACGATAACAAGGACGATGAAACAAAAGAGGTAGAAGACAAGGATATGAAATATCAAGATGGTATTGGCAATCACAATGTCAATATAAATTGTAAAGAAAATGATGATTTCATAGATTGTAATAATAAAACACAAAATACAGTTAAAAGTGAAGTCATTGTTAACAACAATTATGAAAAAATTGAAGTTGTAGAAGAATGCAATGATGAAAATAAAAGTGACAACGCTGACCTTAATCATGATAACATAGAAGAACGAAACCCAGAAGATGTTGTGACAAATGAAGAGATGAACATTCTATCAACGGATGTAACTCAAGATGTTCTAGAATCTCAATATCAATAGGTTACATGGGAACAACTAAAGACAAGCTCATCAGACAAGGAAGTAAGTACATTATTATTAGTTGCCACTACAAATAAGAAAACCATATTAAAGCATGTAGAAATATAAAAAATATACATCAAATTAAAATATCAAAAGAACACCATTAGATTAGAAGCTCAGAAGAATACTCTATATAGGTTTTATTTGTTTATCTATAGAATCATATGCATTAAAAGTTTGGATGGAAATAACACCAATTATTTCAAGAACTGCTAAACCGTTACACCGTTATTCATGGCAAATATTCTAGTTGCACCACACTCATAGAAGATTCGTGGACAAATATTTTCATAGCAGGATGACTTGTAATATAGAAAACATATATTACATATATTAATAGATTATTAATTATTAGTTTAGGTTATTAATTATCAAATTATTAAGATGTCGTGTCTCCTAATGATAATACACAACTATTTGACTTATGGTCATATAAAACATTTGACCATTGCATTGCAAACATCATCAATTCAAGTATAAAAATATATTTATTTATCTAATAAGATAAATATGTAAGGTGTTACCTTATATTTGGTTTATTTCTTGATAGTTTTTATGGGGTTAGAAGTACAACTATTCAATTACTCTAGAAAGTACCCTCCTTCATCCCACCAAAAAAGGAAAAGTTGTTACAACCATTCTTTGGAAAATCAAAGAAACTTCAAAATATTGGTTCCAATGACATCAATGCATTAAAACAAACTATCTTTGGAGAAGTTGTCGTCTGTAGATTCCATTCTTTAGAAAAATAAAGGAAAACTTAAAATGTGGCTTCCAGTCATATGCCACTGGTGCTAGTAAAATGATAGCTTTTAAATTCTTGTTCTAACAACATCATTGCTTTGAAGCGAACCTTATTCCACCTTCTTCCATTCGCTATCACACCAATGGATTGAATATGGTATACTATCCTTTTTTAAGGAGGATGTTCGGTCTTTCCAATGTTAATGAATGTTTTACCTAATTCTCTAGTATATGAATGAATGGTCCCATTTAGGCTTGGGTGTGGTTACAAGTACAACCATTTAATTAACTTAGTTTTTTAAAAAGAATGAGACAAACAATAAATAATGCAAATTAATGTGGTCATGTAAACCCTTAAGGTTTGGGTTATAAATTATTAAAGGCCAATCAACATATTAGGTTATGGACTACTAAAGTATACGGAGGTGTACACACCCTACCCCCGATGGATTTGAACCTATGACCTCCTAGGAGGAAACATATGTTTTTAACCATTATGCCTACTCAGGTTGTACCAAACCTTGGGTGAGAACTCCTAAACAAAACCTAGGTATATTTATACTATGTTAGCAAAATTCAAGAGAACTTACATTCTTCGCTCTTATGTTGTAGCTAAGTTATCAATTTCCTTTCTCTAGTATATGCATGAATGGTCCCCAACCACCATAGTATAAAGAAATTGAGAACACAATTCTTGAATAATAAGGAAGTCGTATAACTTGGGTGTGCTTGGAATCCAACATCGAAATCTTGTATAGCTACTTGGTTGTTGTGTGGACGAACTAGAAAGATTGTTTGTTTCTTGGTTGTTGTGTGGGAGGATTGGAAAGATTGCTTGTTTATGAGTGTAAAAGCATGGACACCTTCTTCTTTAGTAAGTAATCGAGATTTTTCTTTTCAAATTTGTTCCTTGTGTGGATGATATGTTTTTAAATGATTGCCCGTGCTTTGTGGAGAAATATTGGCATTTGGATGGATGGATAGCTACAGACCTACAAAGGCACAAAGTTCTCGATTGGAAAAAATGCAATAAACATCATAATCAAAATAGGTAGTGACCTTTTGTATCTTCATGAGGATTCACAACTTCACATTCTTCTTTGAGATGTTAAAGTAAACAACATTTTGCTTGATAACAAGATGAACCCAAGATAGCATACTTTCGTCTAGTTTGGAAAGGCTCTTTCCTTGTGATGAGACTCATGTTCACACTAGGCTTGTAGGGACATAGTAGGGAACTATTTTATGTTGTTTCTTTTGGTTAGTCTTTAAATATTTAGAAAAAAGATTGGAAGTTAAGGAAGTCAAATATATTACCATTAAGTATTTTCTCATAAGATTTTTTTGTTATCTTTATTATTAGATGTTATATAGTTGTAGAGTGTGTGATGTAGGGCAATGTAAAAGCATATATTTATACTTTTAGTGTTGTTCTGCTTTAGAGTGTGAGCAGAAGGAAAAACATAGATGCCTACTTTACTAAGGAAACATAGTCTTTTAGAATGGGCGAATTGGCATATTTTTATGAAACTAGCTTGCTCTTGGTTTGGCTCAATTCAACGTCACACAGAATTAACTAATAACTAATCTTTCTTTGGAACAAATAAAAATACCTCAATTATCTATCTTTTCGGAATTTATATTAAAAGAAAAAGATTATTAGGGTTCCAAAATGATCCATAAAAGAAGTTTATAGCTTTCCACTCTTTATATATCCACAAAACGTTGGGTACATTGATTTTCGTGGAAAAAAAATTATAATCCGATGTGAATGTGAATTTTGTGGAAACGATAAGCCCAAGAAAATGTGAAGTGATTGGGACTTAAATTCATTACTCACAAAACCAGGCAATACAACAATATGTATTGCATCAATTAAATTATACGAACTATATTTACATGGAAGGGTAAGAAAATTTTAAATGATGTTAACATATCTAATTTTTTTTCACAAAGTTAATATATCTAATCTTAAAAAAATAATATAAAAAAGACGTATGTTTACAATTTTATATTAATTTATTAATTAAATACATTAAAGATGTTTAATTTAAGTTTTTGTTTAAATAGTTTTATTTTAATTTTGTATAAATTATTTATTTATTATTATTTTAATAAAAAACTAAAAGTAATTAAGAACATGTAACTCATTGAAATTTGATATTAACTTGAAAATGGATGGTATGTCTCTGTCGCATAAGGTAGCTTTGGCAGCAGTTAACAAGTATGTTTGATACAAGAAGTACGTTAATTTTAATGGATTTTTCGACATTTTGATATAAGAAGTATGTTAAGTGTACGTTTGTCAACCATGGCGGTGTACATTTAGATTTTTTTGAGGGCTTGGTGACGTCTATACCCCCTTTTTGTCCTCGGGTGACGATTCAATGTTGCTTTGAGCCATTAAACACATGGCTCGGAATCCCCCCCAAGTGTCAAGGAGATCACACCTCTGATCGTAATCTTTTCCTTTTTAATGACCTTGGGTTGTCGCCCCGTGCTGGGGATGGTCTATTTTCTTCTGGTTCACTTCTGGCTCCCTACGAGGATGGGGTTTCTATTCTGCCAGTCGATGGTGTTGGAACGTTGAGACCGTCACTTTCTGCAGATGCTAGTTTTGATGTTGGGTTTGTTGCTGCCAAAGTTACTTTGGATTCTTCGTTGCCTATATTACCTTGTTCAGGATCAGTTTCTCCTTGAGTGAGGGTTTCTTCTGTTGGTGGTCTACTTTCGAAGCATTAGAAGCAGGTTATCAAAAAAATTGTTAATCCTATTTTATTGATGTGGGCGTGGATGTGGCATTGAACGATATTGTTCTGACCAACAAACTTACAATGGTGGGACGGTTTAGCGGCCGCAGAAAAAACGTGACGAGTGTAAATATTTGGGAGAAAAATACCTGGATGGAGTCTTTGTGGATGGTTCCTGAGGTTTTTGTGTTGCGCCGGGGTTGGTTGGATTTTAAATTCAATTCACCTTTGGATGTGATGTCTGTCCTTGCGGGTTCCTCGAAATGGGATGGTATTGCTCTCTTGCTAAAACAATGGACTCCTCTATTCGATCCGCGCTCTAAAAGGTATGATGTAATTCCCATTTGGGTTAAATTACCCTTTCTACCCTTCAAACTTTGGTCCCTGGATTTTTTTAAACTTACGGGGAATTCTTTGGGGTCTTTCGTGGATGCGGATATATCATTTGTTCAGACTAGTGTGATGTGTATGGGTAAAGTTTTAGTCAATCTTGATTTACGAAAGGGTCTAGCGGAGGATATTATGATTGAATGGGGTAATAGGGTTTACCGTCAACCTATGGATTATATCGGGGTCCCTTTTCGATTTAATCAGTGTCACTATTATGGCCATGTTATTGCACAATGTGACTTGTTTGTTAAAAATACGTTTTCTTGGGATTTTAAGTCTGCTAAACAATGGCGGGTTAAGAAGGATAAGGTGGTTCCTGATGCTGGTCCTATATGCTTTAATCAGTCGGTGGTTAAGGTTGTTTTGGAGGTACCTTTGTCCCCTCCTATGGACCCTTTGAGGCGGGTTTTGGTTGGTCCTGTTGAGACTTATGTTTTACGTTCCCTTGGTTTGGTTGTTGAAACTTTAAAACCCTTATGTATCTCACTTATTTCTCTCATTGACCATGGTCTTCCCTATATGTTTCAAGATTTTGGGGAGCCTTGTGTCCCCTTGACTGGTGCCTCTTTATCCTGTGATGTTTCTTCTTTGAACCATAAGCTAGGTGGTTTAGGGTTTGTCTCTCCACTTAAGGTTTCTCCCCCTAAAGCAGAAGGATATTTTTTGATGTCTTCTTCTAAAGATCCTTCGACTGGTAATTGTGATGAAGATGGGAATTTTTTTTCTGTCAGAACATTTTGTTGGTAATCTGCCTTTAGTGAAGCCTTGTCCACATAAACTTTCTTTAGGTTGTGTGGGGCCTGTTTTTTCTTCTGGTCTATACTCTGGGGTGCTTAGAGAAAGGGATGCCCCTTTTTCAGTTACACAATACTTGTTCTTTCCCTTAACTATTGTAGTTTAGCTAGTTTACCCAAAAAACTAGCGCTTCATAGGTTGGTAGAGAATCAACACCCGAATGTGTTGTTTTTATAGGAAAGCATGTGTGTTGAGCAATCTCTTGTTGTGGAGTTGGAGTTATTGATTAAAGGTTGGAAGTTTGTTTTTGTGGAGCCAAAGGAAAATATGGTGGTTTATTATTGGGATGGAAGGTTAATTGCTTTCATTTCTTGAACGCTTGGGCGGTCATTTCTAGTATTGGTGTTTGTCTTTATTCTATTGAACTCAAGATGCAAGTTTCTGGTTTGTTAATATCTATGGTCCTTATTTGGAGCAGGAAAGGTTTTGGAATAATCTCTTTTCTAAATACTGCATTGAGAAATCAAAGCTTATCTTAGGTGGGGATTTGAAATTTTCCTTGGGGTTTTCTGAGATTTGGGGGTCTAGGGCTCGTGTGGATAATCTTTCTGATTTTTTCACTTTGAAATTGTTTAATTATGGAATGGTGGATATTGATGCTTATATCCTACTCCCCACTTGGTCTAATAGAAGGGTTGGTTCTAACAGTGTCTGTAAGAGACTTGATAGAGTCCTTTTTTTTGTTGATTTATTGGAGAAGGATTTTAGATTTCGTCAATGGGTTCATCATGGTGGTGATTCGAATCATCATTCGACTCTATTTCATATTAAAAATAGAGATTGTAAGCCGCGTTGTCTCTTTATTGAAGGATTCTTTGAAGGTTTATAAGGAAAATTATTTGGTTTCTCATGCCTCACATTTTGCTGAAAATTTAAAAAATATTAAAGAAGTTTCCATTCGCTGGTCTGTTCAGATATTTGAAAAAGAGTTGAAGGATTTATTGGCCATTGACCAACAGTTGGCTGAGTCTTTTAATCAGGTTCGGTTTTTTTCTTCTTAGGAGGATAAGGTTAACCTGCTTTCCTTGGAAGCTAGAAAACTACTTATTCTTTTAGACCGTGAGAATGCTGCTCATTGGAAAAGTTGTGCCTTGTGGCTTACGTGTGGTGATGATAATACTTATTTTTTCACAAGTTTGGTAATTTCAGGAAAAATGTTAATTCCATTTGGAATATTGTTGATGACCAAGGGAATACGGTTGGAGGGTTTGATCATATCGCGATAGCATGGGTTAACCATTTTGAGACACTCTTTCAAGAGAACAAAAATATCTCTTTACCTGATATTATGAAGATTTCTCAAAATTTCCCCTCTACAGTTTTTGAAGAAGATAATGCTGATCTTATGTCCTCTGTTACTATCAATTAAATTCAAGTTGTTCTATCCCTTTGTAAAAATGATAAAATATCGGGTTTTGGACGAGATTCCTGTTCAGTTTTATAAGGCTCTGTTTGATGTTTTGGGCATGGATTTACTTCAGGTTGTTGATGATACCTGGAGTAGTGGCAAAATAATTTTTTTTTTAATACTACTTTGATTGCATTAATCCCTAAATATGACTTTCCTATTTCCTTTGAGGATTTTAGGCATATCTCTCTTTGCAACTCTATCTATACAATTATTGGCAAGCTCATTTCTACTCGTATTGAGAAGGTTTTATGTAATTATACCTTTGGGAAGAAATTTGGGTTTGTTCCTGGGAGATAGATTCATGACGTTATGGGGGTTATTTAGGAAGGGATCCATACTATTTAGAGCAAGCATCTTAAGGAAGTGGTTTTAAAAATTGATCTCTCTAAGGATTATGATCGGATGAACTACACCTATCTACGGGTTATTCTTTATCAAATGGGTTTTGTTGTTCCCTTTATCTCCTTGGTGATGGGAAGTATTTTCTCTGTTTCTTTTTCCATTCTTATTAATGGTGATTCTTCCTATTTTTTTATACCTAGACGTGGTCTTCAGCAAGGTTTCCCTTTAGCGCCATTGTTATTCCTTATTGTTGTCGAAGGCCTTGGTAGAGCTATCCTTGCTGCTAGGGATCATGGGGATCTTGCTGGACTTCCTTTTGGTAATGGGATTTCCTTAACACATCTTCTCTTTTGTGATGACATTATTATGGTCACTGATGGTTCTGATAATTCTATATTAACTTTGAATGATGTTTTGAATTTTTTCTGTAGGGCATCTGAGATGTTGATTAATGATGATAAATCCACCCTACTTTATGCTAGTCTGGAAGTGTTTGATTTAACTAAGTTCATGAGCATTTTTTCTTTTTCCTTAGTTAAATCTGAGATGGGATTGAAGTATCTTGGTTTTCATCTGAAACCTTGCAGATATTTTATTAAGGATTGGGACTGGTTGGTTGCCAAAGTTGAGAATCGAATAAAGAATTGGAGTCACTGTTGGTTTTCTAAAGGTGGAAAGTTGGTTTTAGTGAAAACTATTCTTGAATCAAGTCCTGTTTATTGGATGCATTTTTGGATCTGTTTGGGTATCATTGAAAATATCAGGAAAATATGATTTAAGTTCTTATGGTCTGTCAATCTTGAACATTCTGGTTTATCCTGGACTTCTTGGAAGACTTTGGCTCGCCCAAAGTATCTCAGTGGATGGGGTTTAAAAATTATTGCTTCTTTCTCAAAATCTCTTGTTTACAAGAGTCACGTGAAATATTATTCATGGTTCTGGTATGTGGGTATAGATTGCTATTCAGAAAAATATATTCGGCCTTGTATTTGACTGATTGGATCAAAATATCCTCAAAACAATGTAGGAATATTTCTATCTGGTGGAAAGTTTTTTTAATGTCTTTTGATTTAATTGGTGATGGTCTTGTCTAGAAGGTTGGTAATGGGGATGTTATGAGTCTTGCTTATGATACTTGGGGGTTGGTTGTAAGTGTAAACATATGTTACCTCCACATTTCATTGACTGTTTACATAACCATGGTTTTTACTTTCTTAATGATATTGGTAATCCTAGTTCATCTATACTGCTAGATCAAGATTGGATTTATTTTGAAAATGTTGGTTTAGTGGATTTATAGGATGTTTTGACTTGGAATGGTTATAGTGCTACTCTTAAGGATAGCAATATTAGGTTATATGCTGTTGTTGATGAGTTGGTATGGATCTAGTCAACATCTGGGAAATACTCTCCTAAAGATGGTTATTCTTAGTTGATCAAAGATAGGGTTGATGATGAGATTATTTGGTGCTAGAAAGCAGTCTAGAAATTTAAATGCTCACTTAAGTCTAAAGTTTTTATGTGGTTTTTACTTTCTAATAAATATTTAACTTGGGATACCTTATGCACAAAGGGTAGGGAAGGGCCTGGAAGATGCTACTTATGTAAGTGAGGGATGTGAGTCTAATGTTCATTTGGGGGTGGACTGTTTTTATTCTAAATGTAGAATGGAATAAAATCGAATCCAAGCTTCATCTGAAAAATTTATGACTAGGTGATTCTATGGAGCACTGTCTTAAGTCCTGGTGCACTAAAGAGGAGTTGAAGGATATTAGATATTTGAGTTTAATTGTTTTATGGCTTATCTGGAAGGCTAGAAATCAGAGTTGTTTTGAGTATCATCTTCCTCTCCCTATTCAGGTATCTATACAAAGTTTGGGGGTACTAAGGTATATTCCACAGGATCTCATTTTCATCAAAACCAGATTGATTGTTGAGGAATCCATTGATGAATATTTTCTTTGGGTTTATTTTGATGGATCTGCTCTTGGGGATCCAAGAACCTATGGAGCTGGTGGTCTTATTTATTTTTCTGATGAGCACTTTGTCAGGTTTAAGGTTGGTATTGGGTTTGGTACTAATAATTTTGCTAAACTACTTGGCTTAAAACTATAGTACTCAAGTTGGCTTTGGATTTGCTTATAACAAAGCTACGAGTTTTTGGCGATTTAGATATTATAATTAATTGGGTCAGTGATTTGCACTAGTACTACAAAATGAGAAATTATTGACTAAAAAAATGACTAAAATCTTGCTATAAACAACTATTTTTGAGTTGGCGACTAATAGTAGCTAATTTCCACTATCTTATAGCTTGACTAACTTAGTCAAATTTCACTTAGTCATTAGTACCTTGACTTATTATTCATTGAATTAGTCATTGATAGTCAATGATTTAGTCATTGATTTAGTCATGGATTTAGTCAATGATTTAGTCACTGATTGCAACAATTAATGACCAAATATACGACTAAATAAAATAATAGATGATAATATATTAATGACCAAGATAAGTACACGTAAACGTTAGCCACGCTATAAGATATGATAACTTATCTACTAATAGCCGTATATATGGGAATTTAGTCATTTTTGTAGTCACAAATTTATGATAGGGCACGAAGGAATCGAACCACCAACCTCCTGCCTATAATTAGGCAGGTGCCCTACCATTGAGCTAGCACCCTTTGAGAAGTTGTTATTAATTGAATTCTATTGTTTAAACAAAACAAAACAAAAAATTGAAAACGTGAAAGTAGTAATTTACTTACCTATCTATTGGATGCAGAGTCTCACAGATGTACAATAGAATTAGTCAAGCACATGCAATAAAATTATAACTAGACAAAAAGAAGAAAACAAGGTGGTTTATACCTTCCTTAATTTCTATACTTAGATATATATTATGATCACACTTTGTCTCTTAGGAGACAAGTCACTAACAAAAAAATGGACATACCTGACAGATAGATAGATGGGTTGTTCTAGGGTAGAGTGATACAAACACAGACCTCAAGGTATTAATCAAAATAGTTTGGAAATGAGTATGAACTTTCAATCCCATTGTTGGAATAAATGGCAGTCTTTTAGGACAATCATACATCAATCAAATAGAATCTCCTTTCAAATACACAGAGGAAAGAAGATCCTTTCTGATTAGCAATGTATCAGGAATGGAAATAAAAAACAAAAAGGGAATAAAACAAGTCTCATGCTAAGACTTCTAAGCCATAGTAAAACTTGTATTTTAATTCCGACATATCTAGTCCATAGTTTTTTCTCATATAATGAAAAATATCAGAAAGAAAACAAATACATAAGATGAAAAATAACTTTCCTTGAGAACATGTATATGCCAAACCAGGCATGTTTATAGCTCTCATTTCAAATTTCAGACATCTATTAAGAGGCATGCCACGAATTCTACAACTCTCGAGTCAACATTACATTCTTCCCTTACAAAATCTTAGGTAAGTTTCTTGGTTTACTGTGAATTGATAAATTTTTCCTGATAATATTGGTTATAATACTGAAGTGTAGGTAGGTATGTTTTTTTGAAAACCTAGAAAGCATTCATGAAATAAGTGGTATAGGGAGACTAGGTGTAGTTTTTTTTTTTTTTTGGTTTAGAAGAAAAATAGTTATTCCTTGATATTCAAAATGAATCATAGGTAGATGGTACAATATCATGACATAAAGACATTCCAAACATATGAGGAGATGGAAGAAGAACATACACTTTCCCAAGGAGAGGGGAAAAACTCAAAATCCCAAAGAAAGACTAAAAAAACATTACCACAAGGAGAATAGAATGAGCCCATACAACTTATCCAGGAGGCATCTTGGGTGGAACAAACACACCCAGGGGGGATCAAAACAAGAATATATCCCTAGCTAATACAAGAGGAAAGGATAACGAGTCTCAGACTCAAAAAGGTAGAAAAATGAGTATGCCACAAATACTGAAAAAAAAACTCTTAAAAGAGTTGTATCAAGCCTTCCTCAATAACTTCTCCTTCCCAAACTTCTGAGAAGGAGAGAAGACCAACCTTCATTTTAAGTGATTCCTTGGATAAGTTTTATGCACTCATATTTTTCTCCCCGTAGACATGCCTAAAGTCAAGGGATAAGAAATCATGTTTGATAGACAAGACCCACAAGACCCACCCATAAGACCAATGTGTACAATCAAGGTGGGGAAACAACCTTTTTACCCACAAGACCAAGGGTAATTTTTTTATCTTCTCTCTCAATGTATATAGTCCATAGGTGTTCTATAGAATAATTCTAATTTTTATCATCATTATATAAGGAAGGTAATTTATTTCAACTTAACACTCCCAAAGGTCCCTAGGTTAAAGTTGAAGCATCCAAGGACAATCAATAACAACAGTAGTAATAAATTAACGAACAAGTTAAACTAGAATTCGTAAAAGAGAAAACAATGTGGTAACATATATAACATAATTTTAATTTCTTTCAACTTAACACTCCCAAAGGTCCATGTGTTAAAGTTGAAGCATCCAAGGATTATCAATAACAACAGTAGTAATAAATTAACGAACAAGTTAAACTAGCATACGTAAAGAAGAAAATATCGTGGTAACATATATAACATAATTTTCATTTCTTTCAATTTAACACTCCCAAAGGTCCCTGTGTTAATGTTGAATCATCCAAGGACAACAAATAACAACCGTAGTAATAAATTAATGAACAAGTTAAACTAGAATACGTAAAGGAGAAAATAATGTGGTAACATATATAACATAATTTCATTTATTTCAACTTAACACTCCCAAAGGTACATGTGTTAAAGTTGAAGGATCCAAGGACAAAAAATAATAGTAGTAGTAATAAGTTAATGAATGTATCTTGTTATATGATACAATCAATGGAAACATATTAGTAACAAATTCAACTATTCTACAAGATTTTCAAAAAAATGAATTTATGTATTTGATAATGCTAAAAACGCATTCAATATAGAAATAAGCTTAGGCACGAAAAACCCATTTATCCACTTGTAACTCTTTTGTGCTTGTCAAAAATAACTACACCAACATTAAAAAAGACTTTTTTTTACAATCTATCAACAACTAGACCAGCAATAGACACATGTAAATGAATCAACTATAACTTTATATAAGTTACAACAGCATATAACAAGAATCAAGTACCCTACCTAGTCCACTAGAAGCAAAAATATAGACATGTATGATGCTACTCACCAGAGCAAGAAATGTACCAATTCCTTGAATAAATGTCCGCATGAACAACAAAAGAAGTGGTGTCTATTCAACCTGCTCAAATAGTAAATACTTGGAAGGATTTTATTCCTGCACATGCAATACAATTATAAATGGACAAAAAGAAAAAAAAAGAATATAATGGTGATTCATGTATGATTGGATGGGTTAAGGCAGACATATTCAGTTGGTATTTTGGTGAACACAACCCTTTTCTTAAAGCATGTAGAACATGCATCTATAACTTGTTAGTAAGTACACAGATTTGGGTTTGGAGCAGAAAAAATAAATTTTGTACTTCAGTGAATAAATTTCTAAAACAATACCAAAAAGAGCAAGTGGATTTCCAATGTTAGAGAAGTTAGTTTTGCAACTCCTACCCATGTTAGAGAGTTTGGCAGGGCCATCAAACAATGGTGTGTGGAATGAAAAAATACTTTCCAAAGTCTATCCATGTTTTGAAAATATATCATTGCCAAGCTTTTAAAATATTTCCTACACCCATGGAGAAGCTACCCAATTTGAGTACATAATATGGAGAATAAAATTCGGGGGAAAGAATAATTTGCGAAAAGAACAACAAGAAACCGTGCCTCCAAAAATTATTCAGAGAAGTAGAGAACTGTAAGTAGCTGTACTTTGTATTTCTTAGACTTTCATCATTTTTTTGTTAGAAACATGATTGTGATTAAATGGACCTATAATATTTTTAAAGGACATGACCTTTATTATAACTTTTGGTTAACATTTTTGTAGAGGAAACCACAGTGGCGCACTAATGGAGACGAAGAAGAGGAGCCACAGCCTTTGGAAGAAGATCCTAGTGGGAATTGAGCTCTGCAACAATGCCTTAGGTTTGGGAAAACTTGAGAATTTCACATTAGGTTCTTTTCAAGAGGTATTTAATATTTGTCATGGTGGTCTTAGTAAGTTGGCCTTATGGGAGGTGCATAACAATAAAATTGTGTACATTAGGTGAAGTTGTTTCATCTTGGAATATAATTTGAACTTCATTTTATGGGGACAATGAATGTTGTTCACTACCAAAGAGTTTGAATTTTCTTTATCAAAATGTGTAGCTCGGATGATGCTACAGGCACATTTTTACAGAAGAAAACAAGGGTCATGTGTTGCTTTTCTTTCAATCAGGGATGTTAGATCTGATATAACTTTCACCATTTAGAATTTGACATTTGACTTGTTTGCATGATATGTCAACATACTTCTTGATTTCAAGTTTGTGGTATTCAATAGTACAAAGGTGAGTTGCTGGTTTTCCTTGGTTGCATGAAGGTTAATTGGTTTGGCATTGAATTGTTACCTATCTAGCAGTGTTCATAATCAACATTTTGTGTATTGCATGATCATCTTATATTTTTGAAAGTTTTTCTTTTGTCTGGGAGAATTTTCTTAGGCTGTGAACAGGATTATATTAGGGGTCTGAGTTGTCAGGTGTTAAGCTTCAGAAAATACGTGGTTTTCTATTAGTAGAGGAAAATAGGACACCGAACAAATCTTATGAAGCAACCACAAAAATGGTGATGCTAAAAATCAAGAAGATATCATTGATAATCCTACTAAAAAATAGTTATAGTAATCCTTATATTTGCTCAAGGGTCCAAGGGTCCTTTTGTATATGTTATTTTTAATGTATATAGGATAAAAATTTCAATGAGGGTCCAAGTGCTAAGTTGTGGTTATAACCAATGACCAGGTTGTATTACTTGAGATGGATTCTTCCTGTTAGTTGTACATGTTAGATTTTCTTAAGATCTTATTAGATTATCTAGGATATTTATTTGAAAGAATAACAAGTACAACAAAATGCATATGATATAAAAGATTCACAAGACACAAATATTTTCATTGGGGAAACCATAAAGGAGAAAACCCCACAAACTTCTTTAGAATAGTAAGATGATCAAAAGCAGTAATAAGAAATGTTCAACAACTATCTTTCTCTCCTCCTTTGACTGTCTCTCTCTCGCATGTGCCTTAGAGAGTGTGTGAGGTGTGTATAAATGAGGGATAATGCATCCCTATTTATACCCTTTCAAGTTACTGACCAAATATAAGAATTGAGCCTACATGTCTCTCACATGGGGCCCACTTCTCCTAGAGAGACCACAATTACATATTACATGATGTTACACTGGGGACTATTTCCCCAACTTACAATGGAGGTTGTAACTCAAGGTATAGACATAATTTAGACATCCCGTAAAGGGGTAACCCACATCCCGAATGGGGGTACAACAACATAAAATGATAATATACATTAGAATATCTTCCGAAGTTACAAATACATCAACACTCCCTCTTAACTAGGAATATATTTTCTCTCTACACAGTTATCAATACATATGGCTAGGTATTCATCGCATCATCATCATCACAGAGTCATAGAGTCTTCATCATAGTTGCTGCCATTGTCTTCTTATAATTTAATCATCATCCCATACTATCTGTTATCAAAAGTTTCTACAGTTCCAACCCTTTTTCATGTTTGATGTAGGCCTAGTCCTCTACCAGGTCTTCATCTACAGTGCCAACCCTTTTTCATCTTGGATGTAGGCCGAGCCCTCTGCCAAGTATTCATCATCTCTATGAGCAAGCCATCAAGTAGGTACATCTTAGGACTTATTATATGCCTCTTGCAAAACCTGCAGGATCTCCCAGGATTGATTATATTCCATTGCAAAACCTGTGTACCCTACTATCACCTCATCATCTTCAGATCATCTCATCATCACACATAGCACATCCCAAATACACATAACACAACAATCACATTCATTGGTATGGTAGGACAAACCTATTACTATCTGGGAAAGAATTCTAGAACTTACATCCATCGGCATGGTAGGACACACCTACTACCATCCGGCAAAGGCTGCAACACTTACATCCACCGGTATGGTAGGACACACCTACTACCATCCAAGAAAGGTCCCAACACTTACATCACGACCATGGGAGTCCCAACCATCGACCATGTTGGAAAGGCTATGCACTTACATCACGACCATGGGAGGCCAAGCCTGCCACCATGTTGAAAAGGCTCTGCACTTACATCACGACCATGGGAGGCCCAACCTGCCATCATGTCGAAAAGGATCTGTGTATCTGCCTCTTCCAGAATCATCACTTCCCTTTGGAGGGAACCTCAATCTGAAGAAAAAAAAGGTTCTCTCTGAAGTATTCAAACTTCACTCTCATGATTTCTAGCATAGAGTCACATCGAAAGTGATTACATCCAAGGATAACCTGCGAGCTTCGTCAGGATTGATTACATCTGAGGACAACCTACAGGATTGATTACATCTGAGCAACCTACAAGCTTCGCTAGGTTTTTATGCTCAAACAACCTGTCTCATCGGCTATGATAGAACTCATCACTCCCTCTTTTGAGGGATATCGATCTGGATCACATACTGGAGCTTCACTGCTCCTCTTTGCATCATAAAAAAATGCAAGTTAGATCAATTAAATCAAATAGTATCTTTCAAAAGAAACATACTACCTCCCAAATAGCTGAGTAAGTGGCAACGTGTTTTTCCTCGGCTGTACTCAGCGCCATGCAGGACTGCATCCTACCAAACTAGTATCCCATACTGGATCTCAAAATGAAGAAGAAAATCATGGTGCTCTTCTTCTTAGTGGCTCTACCAATCTAAATAAACATAACCATGCAGGTTAGTATTCTGATTCATATCATACTTGATCCCATACTCAACTATACCCTTCAGGTACCTCATTGCATGCTTTGCAACAAGGTGAGCATGTCTCGGATCTGCTAGGAACTCGCTCAAGTCATTCGCAACAAAGCATGTATCTGGTCTTGTATTTATCGGGCACATCAATGAACAAATCATCTAACGATACATCGTGGCTTCAATCGTCTCTAATAAATAATCACTCAATAGCTTTAGGTTCGATTCCATAAGTGTGGCCATGGCCTTGCAGTCCATCATGCTAAACCTCTTCAGGATATCCAATTCATACTTCCCTCTTCCAAGGGATATTCCATCCACACTCTACCACACATCCATGCCTAGAAATTAGTGCATCCTACCCAAGTCCTTAATTTCGAACTCAGCAACAAGTCTCCTTCTTGCATCTTTAACGAGTTCCTCTTTTCCTGTTAGGAGCAGGTCATCGACATATAACAGGAGAATCACTAGTCTTCCACCTTCAACATTGAAGAAAAGGTTGGAATCCTCTTTACTCTCAATAAATCTTAGGGCCATTAGTAAGATTCCCATCCTATCATACCATGTTGAACCTGAGGATGTTCTGTAGTCACTCCCTTTAAAGCATATCATCATTCTCCCTCTGCTTTTCATACTCTATGTATTGAAACATTCTCTACTGGAGTGACAAGTAGCTTCCTCTGCTAATAATATTCTACGTATCCATATAGGGTCATTGGATACCAAGAAGGATCCTCTATCTTGAACTTTTTTGAAAATTTCTTCTCACACCCATTTGTGAGCTTGTCATCCTCTATAGGATTTCATCTTCAATATTGTAGCAAAGGTTAAGATCTTCATCACTCTAGGTGATATTCAATCTCCTTATGTAACTGTATGTTCTATCCCATGGGTGCCTTCTGAGCTCGTACAAGTCCTTCTTTAATTTGCACACATGAGTTTGTTTTTCATGTGTCTCAACTCCTAGCGGCTTCTCTACGTATTCTTGACTCGTCATTGGTCAAATGTAGTCTACGCCTCCTCTCTGTGAGAAGCCTCGTGCTACAAATCTTGCCTTGTATCCCATGTTGTTGCCATCTACTGCTTGTTGGATCTTGTAGATCCATATGGAAGACACTACAAAATTCCCTTCAGGTCTCAACATCACATTCTAGACATCATTATTCTTAAATTGGTACTCTTTGATCATAGTCTCCTTCCCTTTCTTCTTGTCTACTTCTTCATAGCTGGAAAGCTCTACATCAATGATTTCACTCAACAGTGTCACATAACTAGAGAGTGTCTAAGGCCCATTTCTTTATTTGGAATACTCGTCATACTATTCTTCATCTTGGATTATTTCTCCCACCCAAGGTGGTATTCATCTCTTGAGGTGGATCTACCATTCTCTTTATATCCTTTTGAAGTATTTTCTTTTGCTATGGTTTCTTTGACCCATGAATCTTCAGGTTCTTCTTCTGAACTGCCGTTACTTGTTCTTTGAAATGATCTACAATTCAAGTTCAGTTACATGATTAGAAACATGTCATAATTTCCAAAACATATTCACAGTGACAAATAAATGCCACATAGCCATGCAACTATTTTAGCCAATGCTACAACATTCATCCATATCATGTATACATACAGTAACTTCTAGATGCATTCTAACCCAATATTATTAAGAGTGTGTACTACTCCTAATATTCCAGCAAAGAGGTTTTAATCTAGATAAGTAGTAATGGAATGTTGTACAACATCATTGAATTATTACCCATCATGTGCAATTCAGTAGTATAAATTCAAATACTCAAACATGCATAACACATAAACTGAATATAAACAAATGCATAACCAAACAATATCATAAAATGACAATTGAATACTTATTTTTATTTTTTTCGTAGGTAGACTCATTCTTGAGCCTTCACCTTCATCATCTTCTTCATTCATAACAACATAATTTCTTATCCAAATGCTAATATGGATAAGAGGTTCTTCAAGAATTAAGTCCTTCATATTCCTCATCGCTTGAGGGATATTCTTTGAATCGTGAAAGCTTGAGATATAGTTGCTCCCATCTTCTCTTCTCTTATTATGAGTTGAGCTTCTTCTTATGTGCACTCTTCCAAAGTCCGCTGGAGGTAATCACTTCCTTCTAGCACACATTCCTCGAGTGAATGAATTCCATGATCTTGGGAGGCCATTCAAGGTGGTTATAACAATATATTATTCTTCTTCAATTGCGCATTGAACACTTCCTTTTGGTGTCTTCAATGATGACACATGAGGGATGAGATCATATTTAATAGAATCTGCAATTATTCTCTTGGCTCTAGCCTTAGCCTCATCTCCCTGTGGCTCTTAGAACCGCCTTACTGAAATATTGATCCAAGTCAATTTCTTCAAGGATCACGGACATCCTATACTTCCATACTTGGAATTTGTCATATTCACCAAGCTTTTCATCAAGATGGCGTGATTAGTCATTTTGAAATGAGAACCTCAAATGTAAATAGTAAAAAATTAGATCTTACTGATTTGAGGTGTCCATCCTTGTTCCAGAGCTGGCTGATCTAGGGTTTGTCAGAGAAAACCTAATTCTCAAGAATTGGAAATTAAAACTTCTGATTGGATAGAAAGATGGGCCTTTTCAAAGCAAGCTATCTAATGTACTCCTTTCCTGAAAACAGTAGAGGGAATCTCTCGAAACAAGAAGCCCTAGTTTCCCAATTTCTTCTGCAAAAATGACTGATATTGATTCTGTTGTATCTCTGAATTTTTGGATCCTGAAAGTATGAAATTATCACTATGATATCCTGATAAGTCTTCTTTCCAACCCCATAGGTTATAGCAGAAATGGATTCTCCAATTGGGACTTATGCTACATTTCCCAAGGTGACTGTTTTGGGGACTGTTCAGCATAATGAACATTTACAGTCTGGCATGTGTCACTTTTTCACATTCTGGGTTTGAAAAACGTACTACAGAAATTAAATTATGTGCCCTACCTGAAAAATCTTGAAATTTGATTTGGACCTTCCTAGCGCAAGATGTAGAAAATCTCCCTAGGTAACCGGTTTATGATTGTATTATGGAGGAGGATGGAACCCTGATTTGGAGGAACCATATCTCCTGAAGTATAGAAAATATGAGGCTGAAATATTTACACAGTGTACATCACAAATTTCTATTCATCCTGTAAAATTTTTGGCTTCTTCGCCTTCTCCAATCTCGCATTATAGAGAAAGTGCTAGAATGATTAAATTTAGTCTTCTAGGGTTTTCAGGCATGAAACCTTAATTTCCATCAACTTCCATTGTAGGTGTATTTCGGCTGCATAGTGAGACTTCTGTAATTTAGAAACTGCTACCACCAACATATGTGCCTCAGTGAAGCAAGTTAACCTATCCCTCCTTGCTTGATGATCTGTGGAGAGAACATGTTCAACTAGGAATCCCTAGTTCCCGCAGCTGCATAGTGCCTTCTTTCAGAGAGGGTTTTATACCATGTTAGATTTTCTTAATATCTGATTAGATTATATAGGATCTTTATCTGAAAGAAGAACAAGTACATAAAAATTCATAATATATAAAATATTCACAAGACACAAATATTTTCATTGAGGAAACCATAAAGGATAAAACCTTGTAAACTTCTTTAGAATAGTAAGGTGATCAAAATAAGTAATAAGAAATGTTAAACAACTATCTTTCTCTTCTCCTCTGCTGTTACGGAGAAAAATTCCTATGGCTTGGGGTACCACAACAGACAGCTTGACTCCAAAAATCAATCCTTCCCAATATGCAATAGAAAGTAAATGTCTAACACTAAAGGATCAGACCTCATACCTTATTTCGGACGGTTGAAGTAGATCCTCGTTGAGCTTTCCAACTTCAGCTTGAATTGATAAATTACTTCCTCAACAACAAGTAAACAATACAAGCATTCTATATATCACGGTGTTAGATCTATTCAACCATATATAATCAATAATGTATAAGCATTTGACATAATCCAATGGATAAAATATTCATTCAAACACACATTATTGGACGGGAAAAGATATTTCTATTAATATAAATCAGAGATTACAAGATACAACCTCTGACGGCACGTTTGCGAACCAGAGAAACTGAATCCCCCACTTGGGCCTCCACCACTTCAATCCTCCATCTCTCGATAGCAAGCTCACAAGCAAAAGGCAAGCTTGGGAAGAGCACACTAGTGCTCCAAGGGACAAAGGGATGCAGACTCAAGCATAAGTTCCGGAAATAATGGACTATAGTTTCTTTGCTCTCAATTCTCTCATATGCCTTCAATGTACCATAGAGTTCCTTATATAGCTTTTCAAAGGGGTAATGAAAAGTTGAATCTGAGCGATCTCAAGGCATAGGGAAGGCCAGGAGTCAAGTGAGTCAGATCCATGTCAAGGAAAACTCCAAAAGGATTTGGATTTTGTACACATCCCGATGTACGCGGTTTTAGTGGTCAAACCCACGTATATACGCGTTTAAGGGTTGAAAAGTCGCGTATATGGATTTTCACATGTTTTTAGGGATGGTCAATGAAACATCAAAGGACAAAAAATGGTCCATAGGGTCTAAGGATTCTGTAGCGGGACAGGGGAAGGCCATACAAAGTGTGATTCACTTGGAGTGGTGAAATTAGCTATAACAGATGCCCCCTAATGTGTGAGGTCAGAGGGGTCATACGATGGCCGAAATACATTATAAGTCCATCCCAGAAGTGGAGTGATGAAGGATCCCAAATGGAAGACCAGCTACCCAATTATCATAGTACAATAATACAACTCTGCACATAACTGCAAATACATATAGCAGTCCCTGATACATAAGAGTACAATGGCCATGAATAGGCATGATACAAGATATCACATAAGTGGTCATCGCCACATACAATATACATAGATCAGAATCTCCATGATGAAGATATACAAAGGACCATGATCTCCATAATGGCTAAAGATATATAATAGATCAAGATCTCCATAGTGGCTGGAAATGTCTGACATATACTGGATCAAGTCATGAGAGCTGAAATCTCATTAACACTGGCACGATCAAGGAGGTAGCATATAAGAGATGCCACCAATATGGAAAGTCTTCTACACAAACTGCTACGAGTACATGTCCTACTATGCGAATAGAGGTGTTGAGGTCGAACATAGTAGTCCATTGTCTGATTACTGGTCATTAATGTATACCGTTAAAATATGCGAGATCACCCATCGATAGCGAAAATGGGAATCAAGGTACTAGAGTGCAAACTAACAAGTGTGAATAAATGTGTTGAGGTCGAACACTTGAGAGGATCCATCGATCAGGGGACATTGATGTATTCCCAAATACTGTCGATGGCGAGAGAACCTGCCACTGATGACTGCAAGTGTCGAGGCACTCAAAATGACTCTAGATTCCAATCCCAGAATAAATGATCTGAAGTCGATGGGATGAAATGCGCTGGAAGGAGGGCATTAAGGAATCCCTCATCATCCAACATGAGTTACTCAGCAAAGCTGTATAATGTGGAAGGACTCGATCATAAGGTGCACGAACCAGTAAATGTACCGGGAATGGCCGACATGCAAAGTCAAGATAACTGAGGAATGGCCGACACAGGTTTCAACTTCCTTCGAACAAGAGCATAATGGCATATGGTGACTGAATAAAGGCAGGACCGACTTGATATACAAACTGGGACATCTCTGCGACACAGGAGGCATCGACAGAGGCTCCATAGGGACTGGAAGCTTAACCAGTCGGTGGAGATAAACTCAAATAAATGAGTACAACTCCTAAAGTCAAACTATAATCCAACCAATGGATGTGATATACAGTGCTCTGTTCGAAGGCGACATGACTCGATAGCTGCCACAGATAACATATTTCCTTGTCCGGCGTTTTGGTTTTTTGATTTTTTTGGACTTTTTCAATTATTTAAAAAGCTTGAAAAAGAATAAAATTGCTTTATAGTTACAGACTAGGAGGAGACGAGTGTCATAAAGGAAAACAAACTAGTTCCAAGCAGTGGAACATACCTATGCTCAATGCAAGGATATATGTGTAGGATATCGACACTCGGGGGAAAATCCCCTCCCGGTGAAAAAAAGGAAACAAGCTGTGAAGGATATATAAAATGGCTCTGCATGGCTAGACATGAGACAATCTTGGGCTATATGGCTGAAACACAATGTCAGGGAAGCCGGCATAAAGCTCAATAAGGTAGGCAAAGCTCATGATAATGCATTCACAACTTGACATGAGGGAGTCCTGAGGGAAATAGGCCAACAAAAAATCAAGAGGAGTATGAGGCTCTTGCGAAATGTCATGGCAGTACTATACAATGGAATCCCACACCCTAAAGGAGAAAAAGTCAGCATGGGCAGCAAATGCAAATAAGGTGCTAACTAGGGTACCCATGTAAGGTGAAGCTCTACCACTCATATCATGCCACTTCTGAAGCAGCAAGAAGGTTCCGTGACATAATAGAGTGGGTTCGTACCTAAGGTCATGATAAGATGGTCATAAGGTCATGAAAAATGAAAACAGTGATGAAACCTAACCTATGAGCCAGTGTAGACATGATACCTGATATCGGCACGAATGGACCAATCCAACGGCTAAAACGACAATGAAAAAGGTCCTCTACATCATGAATTATGTCAAAAACGGTCCAAAATGGTTAGAAAATGTCGAAACTATAGGAAAGGGGGTAAAAATTTTCAAATATTTGAAAATTTTCTATAAATAGTAAACAATTCAAAATATTATAAAATATTTGAAACTTTTACCCATTTGAGCTCAGATTTTCAATAGCGAATTCCAGGAGATCCAGCCGACGAAATCCACCACCGTTTCTTCCAGGTATTTACCCATGCTCTTCTCTTTCATTTTGATGCAATTTTTAGCAAATTCCATGGTCAATTAAGCTTTCTAGGCCAACCTAAAAAGGACGCTGTGGCCCACGCAGAAATCTAGGGTTTTTCTATGTATAGGGATGGATATACGCAGAAAATGCCTCCAAAACCGCGTACATATGCGACTATTTTGAAAACAGTTGCGTATGATGCCGCACGTAAGGTTTTTTCAATAATCTAATGGGTAAATTGGCAATTTCTTGTGTAGGATGGTCCTAGAGTGGAGAGAGCGTGAACATGGTGAGGTAGAGGAAGCAGTAAGGGCTGATCTAATGGCTCAACAGTCTCTACGTGCATGCGGACTCTACAAGTTTTGGTGTCTTGGTGGCTTGAGGGCCAAACCAAGACTATTACAGATGCTGGTGGATTACTGGGATCCAGACTCGGAGTCCTTCCAGATAGATGGGATGTCTCTCACTATAGAGGTGGAGGACATAGACTTCATTACAAGGCTTTCTAGACGAGGGGAAGTAGTGAACCTTCGTTCTCATGGTGGGCCAGGAGGTGGAATGACTATCGATGAGTACATTGCGGTGTACTTCTATCCAGACACAGAGAAGGTGGGGAGTCAGGTCCCTACCAACGCTATACAGGTGCTAGGCCTAAAGGCCATACTATTGACATTAGGCAGGATAGCAGGCTTGGCATCACTTCACCAGGCCTCGCGGCCTCTGATGTTCTATGTAGTGCAGTGCATGAGACCCAGGATTTATGACTGGAGCACTACACTACTGAGCAACATGAAACATCAGCTCAATGAGTGTAAGGCAGGTAGAGTACAAAACTTCGGGTTCAACAGTATTTTGAGCACATTTTTCTTCGAGCGCGTTCCAAGATTGAGCCCCAGAGTGGACGTTCCTCTTCACGAGGTTCGAGATCCGGCCCAACGGCATTGGGCAGATGCTATGCGCAGAATGGGGGGTGGTAGGGTGGCCAACCCATATCCAGCTGACTTCTTTCCATGGTGGCGATGATAGATATTTGCCATCGATGACTACCCCTATGCAGGGATAGATTTCCAGGGGGACCCGGACATGCCGCTACCACTAGGATCGGCATATGGCGATATAGGTAACGAATCTCGACCCTCTCTTTTTTAAATTTTTTGAATTATATAAATTTTTTGTGTTTTCTTGATTATATGGAATCAAAAAGACATATTTTTTCATGACAATACATAGTGACATCTACCATTTATGTGCAGATGTGGGACCACGACAGCCAGAAGGCTTCCCATGTCATAGACGGAGGGGAAGAGGAGATGATATCATGGGTGTGGATGTGGAGCGGATGCTCCAGATCATTCACACCAATTTTGTGAGACTGACACATAGGGTTCCCATGGCACAAGTCGAGGAATTTCCTGAGGCTATGAAGCGGCAGGTGGTGGGTGTACCACGCGCATGGGTGCAATTATTTCGACATCTAGCTAGAACCGTAGTGACCTTCCATGATCACAACCCTCCTCCTCCTCCATAGGATTAGACACCTAGGAGTGTATACATTTTGTACTACCGTGTATTATATGTTGGTGGCTTGAGAGCCCCAATTTTGTATCATGACACTATGTATTATCACATTTTGGTTTTTATATATAAAATTTTTATGGTGATCGGTTTATTTATTTACAAGTGTAAAAATTGTGTTTGTGATTAATTTATTGTGAATGAAACAAATGCCAATCTAACACGTAGTTAGCATATGAGTCAACAACTTGATTATTATTTCTTGGAATATGTATATATGTTATATTGTCAAATTGTTGTTCTAACAATCTCACACATAAGAATCTTCTCAATAACGTCGGATCTCTAACATGGTACAAACCATTAAGCTATGACACTACTAACTCCGAATCAAGACGTACCTCAAGAGAGAGAATGCCATGTGAAATGGCATCCCGTAGAAGCTCAATGATGGCACTATATTCAGCAACATTGTTGGAAGATGGCCGTAGACATACACCTCCTGAAAACAGTACCTGACCCATAGGAGTATAAATCACCCAAGCAGCAGAGGCTAAGTGTTGAGTCTGACGGCTCGCATCATCCGCGAATCCTATGTAGGTGGAAGATTCCATTGACATCTGCCAAAAGAAATGGAAACTAATCACAAACCCGATCACGATAATAAAAAGACCTAACTATGCAAAACTGTACAATAATATACAATAAGCAGCCTTGGCTGAAAATTATGCATAGTATTTCTTGAGATAAAGCCCATTTCTAGGCTCCGCCAAGGCCATTCCTTCGTAATCCACTAACTCATACGCACCCTTCTCTAACACACACTTGACCACGTAAGGACCCCACCACATAGGATTAAATTTCCCTGCCCCCAAGGGTTCTTTCGGTTGATCCCAAAAAAGGACCAAGTATCCTTCACTAAACCTCCTTGGATGGGTAGAATTATCATACTAGATCTTTACGCGACGTTTATTGACTTCTAGAGCCACCAAGGCATCCTGACGCTGCTCATCAAGTTGCTCAAGGTGAACCAAATGCTCCTCTAATGGGGAAGTGTCCGGTAAGAGTTCTACAGCTAGCTTCAAAGAAGGAATCTCACATTCAACCGGCAATATCGACTCCACTCCATGTACAAGTTGATATGGAGAAAGACCAGTGGCAGTCTTAACAGCGGTTCGATATGCCCACAAAGCAGGATATAACATGATGTGCCAATTATTCTTGCTCTGTGCAATGGTTCGTTGGAGAATGGATTTGAGTGATTTATTCACTGCCTCTACCTGTCCATTTGTTTGAGGGTAGTAAGAAGAGGAATGCTCTTGCTTATACCCTAACTTCGACACCAACTCTTCCATCATACAGTTCTAAAAGTGCGAGCCATGGTCAGTGACAAGCTCTTTTGGAATCCTGAACCGAGTAATAATTTGGTTGAATACAAAGTGAGCAACTATCTCACTGTCGAATTTTACTGTAGGCATAGCCTCAACCCATTTCGTGAAGTAATCAATAGCCACTATAATATGATGGTGCCCCCCAGCCGAAGCTGGGTTGTAATCCATAAAATTGAGCCCCCACTTAGTGAAGGGACCGGCAGTGATAATGGGATGTAACGGGGTAGGTTTTGAGCGCATATTACATGTGAACACTTGGCAAGGGTGGCACCTCTTGACCGCATCAACACAATCCTTAAAGATTGATGGCCAGAAATAACCCGCTCTTAAAATATTTTGAGCTATAGAAATCCCAGATAAATGACCACCACACACCCCTTCGTGGCAATCATTCAACACTATCTCATCCTCTTCATGAGTTAAACAACATCATAAGATGGAATCTACCCCATGGCGGTACAAAGTGTTATCCACTATGAGATAGTTCTTAGAGACGTGAAATAATCATCGTCATTCATCTCGCGAGAGGTGAGTAGGGGTCTTCAATGTTTGTAAATATATTATGATATCCCCATACCATGGGTCTAACTTTGAGATTAAGAATATGTGTTCATCAACAAACATATCTTCACAAACCAACTCCTCGGCCTCGCTCGGGAAATCCGATATAAGCTCTGCAAAAATTAAAGACTTCTTCGATTTTGCTGAAACAAACTCAAGATGGAATTCTTGTAGAATGACAATCCATTTATTATATTTTCCCCCAATCATCCTTTGGGTGAGGACGAATTGAAACGGATTGACATGGGCTACAACCAAGGTCTGGCGAAGGAGAATATAATGTCTCAACTGCTGAACCGCATGTACGGTAGCTAAAGCAAGCTTCTCGACATGAGAATAATGAATCTCTGCATCAATAAGGTTCCGGCTCAAATAATATATGACATGCTCTTGGAGCTCCTCATCCTCTTGAACCAAAACCATACTAATCGTCTCTAATGATGCGGCCACATATAATAGAAAATCACGGCTATAGTCCTGGGGACTAATCACTGGGGCCGATGCTATGGCTCACTTGAGTGCATCGAAGGATTCCTGGGCTTGCTCATCCCAATAAAAGGGGGTGTCCTTCTTCAAGAGACGCATGAAGCCTCTAGTCAAATTGGCAAAGTTGACAACAAATCTTTGTAAGAAGTTTGCCATGCCTTGCAAACACTGAAGATGACGAATATTCTTCGGGGGAGACAACTAAAGTATTGCCTCAACCTTCAAATGGTCGACTCTTATACCCTCTTTAGAAATGATGAATCCTAACAAACACCCTGACTTCACACAAAAGATGCAGTTATGAGGATTTAATCTAACAAATAGTGCCGACATCTTTCGAATACCAATCTCAAGTGATAGGGATGACGCATTCTCATGCGAGAATGAGTAGCAAGGTCATCCAAAAATAATTTGATAATTGACTTGAGATCGTGGAAGATCAAGGTCATTGCCCGCTGAAATGTAGCTCCGATGTTTTTAAGGCCGAAAGGCATTTTTCGATATGCAAACGTTCCCCAAGGACAAATAAATGCAGTCTTATGTTGGTCCTCAGGTTTAATTTGTATCTGATTATATCCAGAAAATCCATCCATGAAGGAGAACACCTCACTACCCACACACTCATCCAAAATATGATTAGTAAATGGTGTGGGGAAATTGTCCTTAGGATGGCACGATTCAAATCACATAAATCGGTACATATGCAGATCGCTCCCTGCTTCTTATCTACCAGAATGGGGTTTGAGACCCACTATGTGAAGGGAATGGGATAGATGAAACCGACTTTTGACAGCTTCTCTATCTCTGCCTTAATCATGGGTGCTTTCCTAGGATTCACCGCACGTAAACGTTGTCAAACAGGCTTAACATTGGGGTAAGTCTTAATCTCATGCTCGACAATACGAGGGTCAATACCTGGTATCTCATCGTAAGACCAAGCAAAAATATCACGGAATTCCTTAAATAGCTCGGTGTATTCAAGAATATCAACATGGGAACATTCCACCCCAATATAGACATTCTCTATCGTGCTAGGATTGCGAGAGATGGTGATAGGAATCGTTGAAGATATGTTCACCATGTTTCCATCAGCCATCGGACTAGGAGAGCTTAATGGAACCACGGGACTACCAACTCTCTAACTAAGAACTGCCCTAAAATCCTCACGCTCCAAGCGGTCAAGCTTTGGAAGAAAGTACAATCTATGATGGAGTTCCTCCCATGGTGGTTCAACTCCTGACATAGCCTCAATAATCGCTTCATCTAAAGGGAAAACTGTATCAAGGAAGTCGTGTGCGTGAGAAGACTGTACTGTCCATACTGGCAGCACATAAGGGTCCTCCTCCTCCATCCGCGAAGAGGAAGGACTAGGCTTTGTAACACACTTGAGATTAGCTTGATAAGCTATCATAGCTGCAGGTAACGGCATGTCCGTTATGACGGTCTCACTCAAAGTACTCAGTGTAGGAAGAATCCAAGGATCTTCCATATGACTCGTGTGAAAAGAAATTGAACTCATAGATGTTGAAGCCTCATCGGAACTAGATCCTATCATAAGGATCGGTGCAGGACAACTAAAGCTTCCCATGAGGGATGGATACATGCCTACACCCACACTCCTAGTTGCTGGCTGAGAGTGCTCAATGATCAGGATCGAAGCTCTCGAATATGCGGTAACAGACGGATTCTTGAATGTCATTTGATCAATTGTTATGATCTTCCCGTTATGTGGAAAGCATACAACGTGGAACAAGGAAGAAGCAACGACTTACATACTGTACGTCCAGTTCCTACCCAGCAAGAGATTGTAGTCAAGGGGCACATCAACCACCTCGACCTCTATCACCACAGTATTCCCTCCCAAATGGAATTTAAGGGAAGGAAGGATGCCGTGCGGCCTAAAAGATCTCCCATCAAATGTAGTTAACATGGTCGCTGATTTAGACAGCTCAGGAGAACCCAGACCCTTCCAACCGAATAAATACATCACAGAAGTAGCAACGCCCTCATCAATCACAGTGCACTTGACGGTCATATTAAGACATTCTACGTGAATCAAAAGAGACACATAGTAGGGCAAGCGAGGCTGAAGTCCTGTGGTTTCAAATTTGATCACAGAGGAAGAATCATCATCATTCACACCAAGGGCAGAAAGAAATGCCTTCCTTTACGAAGGACAACTCTAAAGCACTTCCAATGAAGACATCGCACAAGGATTTTAGCCCAAGTCCTCGATAATTGAATTGTTCTAGGCAGCTCGAGAATTTGGATTATGCCTTAAATGCTTAAGGAATCCCTTAGGAATGCAAGGTGTAGTATTAGGTTTATCCATAGGTTTCTCAATACGCAAAGGGAACCCTGGTGGATCAGGTTCTTTTCCTGGGCTGTGTTGTGACGAACCATAATCTTTCGCACGGGTCACAAATTTCACAGCACAAACCATGTTAATGCACCCACGACCACTATCCTCCAGCAGATCACGATCACCACCAGACTGGTCATGGGAATTTGAGTTCATATTTTGATTATGTGGTAAAGGGTTAGTTAGCACAGTTGGGCCTTGTGCCAAGAATCTCGAAGCTTCCTCAATACGAGGGCACAAGTAAGTGAGGTGATCGTCCTTACATAACTTACAAGGGAATTTAACCTTATGTTTAGCTTGCTTGTCCCCCCCAACATTTCAGCTGTTCTTGTCATTAATATTAGCATTCTCATTCTTATTGCCACCCTTACGATTATTTTTACCCTTTTTTCTATTCCGTTCGGGCTGCTGGTTACCCTTCTGGTCAGATTATTGCACACTCGTCGTTTGGGCGGGTTGAGACAAAGCCGTAGCTTGTCCCAAAGCAGATTGGTTGATTGACAATTGGCTAACTTGTTCTGCAACTGAATCCACAGGTTTCGCACTTGCACAACCCACAATGCCATCGGCATGTGGTCCAGGTTTGACTTTGGGGTTGAAACTAGAACGCGGAGCATTTAGAATAATCTCATATAACAAACCGGACTGAGAATAGATCAAGTCCAGTTCTTGAGCCCTAAAAATCGCTTGTTCCTCATTCTGCACTCCGGATGTGGAAACATCCTTCGCTATATATGGCAATAACGACTTGAGGAACCACTCGAGCAGGAACTTCGGTGGTATAAAAGATTTAATTAACCTCTTCTGTCTACACCACTCTTGAATATGATCAGAGATGTGTGTGGCTTTATCTTGCCGAAATGTCAAGGAAAGGGAGCCTAGGATGATGAGGTCGATGGACCACTCCCTAATTCATATAGGTCTGATTACCACCATGGCCTTGGCCATAGTTCCCTCCTCTCGTATGACCCATATAGGGTGGCGTGGAAACACCATAGTGTGGTGAACCTTGACTAGTAGGAGCTACGAAGACGTAATTAGGAGAGTAAGCAGGTTGTTGATACCCGCCCCCATAAGGTGAAGAACCCTGTCCATACTGCGTCCCATAAGTCATCGCATGAGATGTCCCATAGAACACTCCATATGTAGGAACATACGCTCCGAAAGTAGAAATATACATTTCGGAAGTAGGAATATGACCCATAGAAGTATGAGCATGACCTCCTAAGGCAACGGGTGGTACATGAGGGTGAGACACAATAGGTCTAGTAACCGCAGTACAGACATAACTCATAGCAACGTTTCGACCTTAAGGACCACATGAATAAGGTGGAGGGTGAACATTTGAAGAAGTAGAGATCGAGGACAGAGGGACGTGAGTAATAATGTACGTATTATTCCCTATCGTTACCCGTCTCGGATTTGGTATCCTAATGGGATCACTAACCCTAGACATAGGAGGAACATATGACGTAGCTTCCACCACTGGGATGGAAGGTGCAATGTGACTAGTACTCCCAAACCTCTCTACATGGTAAGGAATGAGAGTGCCCCCAGGCATAGTGTTAGGCTCGAACTCAGATTCGACATGAAATTTCAAATCGTGTGTGGGGAAACCAGACATACCATAACTACCATAACTAGTGCTTGCAGGTGCAAAATGAGTCTCTGCATCCTCCGTCATTCCATACCGGTAATGCGTCAATGGGGAATCAACCCTAGAGTGAGTAGGTCTATCATAAGCAGTTCCTATCTCAGAAATCACAGGACCTAACTCAGCCAAGTCGGGTGAAGGATCGTAAGTAGGAGTAAACTACCCATCGTCAACACGAATGGGAGAAGGTGGTTTAGGAATATCCTCTATATGGTCTCCCATGGTGTGTGAATCAATGTGTGAGATAGTCCGCCTGGACTATCTAGGTCTCTCTCCCAAAGGAGGAGGAGAAGTAGAAGGCGGAAGTCCTGTTAAACGATGAGAATGGCGGGGAGCCGCACCCGAATCCACAATGACCCAAAAAATAAAAAAGACTCTCTATTTACACAAACCCTAGGCAAGCTATCATGCACAGAGCAACCACTAATAAAATCTAATTCCAAATGCAAGCAAACAAGGGCTAGATAAGTGAGCTTCCGAATGAAGCAGGTATGTCTCGCCTAGGAGAGGCTTGAGACTCCCATACACAACAAGCGGAAGTATGTAACCAATTATTGTGGCCCTCAGATTCAACACGTAAAGAGACTGTACTGTCCGACCCCAACCTGGTCGGGACACCCACAGAATAATCCCTACAAAGTACCCCCTCGATATCCTAGGTAAGGCCACTAAGGTCACCTCAATATAATCAATGCTCAGGCAGACAGTTGCAGGCAGGATTGACTGTATGGGAAGGGTAGCAAAGCCTGAAACTCTCGAAAGAGCCCCCAGATACGAATACAATCCTGGAAATATCTCCGGTGCTACTCAGTTATGACTAGGGGTCATCCCAATCAATAACCGCTCACACTGCCTCGTGCTTAACTCCCTTTTGAGAGGAGGATCCTGAGAAACACTGGTTATACCAAGGATTTCACACACTCACCTGGATAGACACATACATGTTTTTGTTTAATGATCTTCGAGAATTTACTTACAATGAACTATTCCAAGATCCTAAAACCTAAGCTTGTTGGTGCACCCTAGAAAAGAAAAGAGTGTAATTAATTTTAATTTAGCGTTGATTTTAATTGGCTTTATTACTCAAAATAGGGATATGACCATGCAACTAATGGTGTTATGACGCAACATGAAGTAAAAAGCACACCTAACAATCAATGCAAATGCATTGTTTCCATGAAAATAAGGTATGCTACTACATGAAATGCACTTTTTTTCTTCAAATGATGAATGCAAGTTTTCGTATATGAAATCCTAACTAATACTCCAAAGCAAATCTAGTGCAAGTACAATGCAAAATGCAAAATGCAATGCATGATGATAAGCAAATATTTTTGGATTTTTTGAAATAAAATGAGATATGAAAAGCAAAAGAATGATTCTACAACCCTTAGACTCTGTAAGCACACTCAAACAGCACTCAAGAAAAGCACTAAGGTAAAACAAATCTAATGCACTAATCCCAAACAAAAAATCGAAAATTCCATGACAAGAACCTTCTTAAAAAAAAAAAATTAGCCTTAAAAAAAACGTCTCTGGTCAGAAGCAGACATATAAATAGACTCAGGCAGTGCCAAAGGAGACTCAGCAAACATCAAACTTCACCCAACAACCATTTAACTTCCACAAAAAGGCAAAACTAAGGGTATACGCGACTGTTCGTAGTAAACCCACGTGTATACGCGACTGAGTTAAAAACTCGCGTACAAGAAGAAAGGTGCATAAAATCAAGGCAAACAAACAAGCTGAGATAAAATTCACACCGATTAGACACTACCAGGCATACATTCCCCTAGACCCGACACAGAAACAAGAGAGAGAGAGAGAGCAATTCAAATTCATTGAATGTCGATAAAACAACCCCCAAAGGACAACTATGGAGTCGCCAATTCTATTAAGGAGAGAAATTCCTATGGCTTGGGGTACCACAACAGACAGCTTGACTCCCAAAATCAATCCTTCCCAATATGCAATAGAAAATAAATGTCTAACACTAAAGGATCAGACCTCGTACCTTATTCCGGATGCTTGAAGTAGATCCTCGTTGAGATTTCCAACTTCAGCTTGAATTGATAAATTACTTCCTCAACAACAAGTAAACAATACAAGCATTCTATATATCATGGTGTTAGATCTAT